>JAFELO010000570.1:175179-223447 GCA_017140195.1 Eumaeus atala | reverse complement strand
CCATTGTGCCAGTTTGTAGCCCGTTTTAGTGTAGCTTTTTGAAAGATTCAAACTACAAAATGTAAAAACAGTGAATAGTCCTAGAGCAGTTTGTAAAAATACTTACCGATCGATTAACAGAGAGAGACTTAACAGAGTAAAATGTTTTTTAAAAATTAGTACTCATATTGAGAAAAAATAGTACCTTTGTATGCAAGGGCACACCTTGTTTATAAGTTTTAAATATATCATCTCCGGAGCTGTTTTTACACAGTTACTATATCAATAGAGTAAGATACAGACACATAAAAGTTGTGAACAAATTCCGTCCAGGCACATAATGTTATTTTTTATTCTCGATATAGGAATGGAGGTACTACCATAAAAAAAACATTCTATTCTTTTAATTGATCAATTAATATTTTTGCAGCCAGGTCTCACTTCACAACGTGCATAAAAAAGCTTTAAAAGGTTGGCTGTGAAACAATGACCCTAAAGTTAAACGAATGCATACGTTTTAGAGCACAATTAAGAGTTTATTATAGAATGTTTTATAGTTCTTAAACAAAGTGTGGGAATATAACTTTTTGGAGGTGCCGAAATTTTTTAAGAAAGATACCTCGGGTCATAAACAGCGGTCTCGCTTTTATTATTGTTTTGTAAGCTGATAATAAAAACAATTATACTGGCAAAAAAGTTGTTGTCTAAATATAAAACTGTTTATTCGTAACAAATTAAATTAGGAATAGGTTTTGTGGTTTTAAATAGTTTATTTAGACTATAACACCCACAACTCTCATTTGATTTTTTCAAAAAATGGATCAACCTTCAACTATCTTAGTAGAAGAGTATGAAATAGAAGATATTTTGCGGACAATGGAGCTCCAAGAAATATACTTCCAGACGTTAGTCAATTAGCGCTGCAGGATTTATTTGGCATATTCATGGCAGATACTTTAGAAGATACTTTGACAGCGTTAGCTTAGGAACAGGTAGTCCCTATCGAAAGTGAGGAATCAATACAACGAGAAACGGAAATACTTTCTTTCAGAAGGAACCTGGACCACGGTAATCCGGCAATGGAAAATAGAATCCCGCTTATTTGTTATCATGGGATTAAAAGAAATATGTCAGGCACAACGCCAATAGATTTCGTTAATTTGTTATTTAATAGAATTTTCTATGACCTTATAATAACGTGTACGAACGCAAATGGTGAAAACCTGAAAAGAAACAATGACAAAAACATGTAGGTCTATCTTATTGTACATAAAAAAAGAGTCGAAGTATTGTTTGGCTGTTTCCGGACAGCCAAACAATACTTCGACTCCAGGCTTTCCTGGATGATGTCTGGAATATTTTAGGACATTTCACAAATATTAATTGATTTATTGTTATTTTGTAGTTTTTTTATTTAAAGAACAGAACAGTTTTAATTATAACAATCAGTCACATAATGTTTAATTACAAGACCAAAAGTACTTTTAATTACACAACAACAACTACATCATGATTTGTATTAATAATAAATCTTTAAGGAGTGTAACTAAGGTAATGGTTAATCATAACATTTAGTCTTTGTCCTATAGTTATCACTAAGTGGGGTAATTGACATTGTTTGTCTCGAACTGCAACCCAATGTTAAAGGAATCGGTTAAATTGTAAAAAGTAATAAACCAATTTCTTTTAGGACAGGTAAGGTTTGTTTAAGGAAAATTATTCCTTAAATTCCAAATTAATTATTGGTGCGAGGTGGTACACTCTTTTTATTTTTTTTGTCATAATTATTGTCCATTTCAAGTAAGAAAATTATGAAATATACTTATATGCACACCTAAAAAAAATACCTACTTAGTTTTCTTCACAAGCTATTCGTTAAAAAAATATCATTACTACTTTCAAAAATATGCGACTACCGACAGCCATAGATACCCGCACAAAGGTTATACAGATTTATTCCCCTTCGCCGTATAGGCCACTGAAAACTCACAAAATGCATGAAACGTGACAGAATAGTTTTTTCATCACGTAGAAGTTACGAAGTGAGAGATACTTTTTTTTGTTGACGCGGGGAAACGCATTTACGCGCCTTCACTGGCCCTGGGTGGGATCAAGTGGTATGTGGGGCTCGCGGCACATCATAGTGCCGAATACACACAAAAACCACCGCGAGTGCCATGAGTGCCGCCTTTGGTGAGGTGCCCCGTAACAACAAATCATCAGGGCACCTGGACCGCTAGTCAGCCCCCTAACAGTCCCGCAACACAGGACAACCCAACGAACTTTGAGGCAGTGCAATGGGGTGGGGTTCCCACCCTCGCTCCTTGCGCAAAAGCGCCGCCTCCTTTTGCTCTTTTGTCCCCTCTTCTTAAAGGAGTGGTACAAAGAGTGGCTCCTCCTCGTGCTCTTATGTCCCCTCTTCTTATAGGAAGGGTACGAAGAGCACCCGCCTCCTCGGTTCAACTGGCTCCGTCCAAGGTGTCTCGCATCACCTCAGGCTACTGAGCCCCACCGCCACGATAAGGCTTGAACCATGGTGGGGCGAAGTGAGAGATATTACCCCAATCTAGCACGATTTCATTATTTAGACGACAACCAAATCCCAGGTCCAAAAGAAAAGTGAGTGATAGGACTATGTCTTCTTATGACATAGGGTGGAAACGAGCAGGTAGGTAGTGACTACCGCCGCCCATAGACATTTGCAAGATTAGGCGTCTTGCAGACGCGTTGCCGGCCTTTGAGGAATTGATATGCTCTTTTCTTGAAGACCTCCAAGTTGTATCGCATCGAAAACACCGAGGGAGGCTGATTCCACATTACAGTTGTACGCGGTGTGTAAAAAGTGGCGTGCATGTAAACGACCTGTTCTCCATCCTGCCGCAGCAATTAATATTCACAGAATTATTACCATCGGCGAGAATAGAAGTTGCAGGAGCTGAGTGTACACGGAGTATAGGAGTACTTTCGTTGCTCCGGCGGCATCCGCTTCACAACCGGCAAAAACGTTGTTGCCGAACGTGTTTTCGGACACGATACGGCACGGTGCTTGTTAAACATAATATCGGATTGACGATTTAACGGACTGTACGGAAATTAACGAGTTCGCTTCAGTCTGTTAATAGAAATGTTAACTTGCCATGAATACATGTATTATAATATTCACATGTCGATATATACATACCTACTATTACTATAATCTACATTTTTATAATTCAGTAACATAATTTAACAAGATATTTAAATTTTAACTAATTTAATAGGTGCGGGATCAAAACCAAATTGAGGGAAATCTGGTGAGAACAATCCAGGAACGTATAGAAGACTTTACGCGACAGCATAGCTGTCACTTTACGTATCATGTAAGTGAGTACTCTCACTAAATGTATAATGTGTATAAATGAAAGAGAACATAATTTGAAATAAAAAGCCACATTGTACTGGTATGAAGTTTATTAAAAAATTGTGTCTTCACTCGACAATAATTAACATACAGACTAGGTCCTAAGGGTATCAACAAATGTTCAAACACGGTGTAATCAAACTTTATCATTTTCCTTTGGAGACAGCAAAACTTGCTACATTTTAATTGTTTGACACGAAGATTAACTTTTAATACAAACGAGTTAAGGCTGCAGCGGAATTAGTTTAAAAAAATATGAATGTACTTTTATTTTTGCCGGGCAATAAAAAAAAAACTTTCTTTATGATATGAGCGCTATGAAGAAACATGACTTTTCCGTTTAAGTCCTGACTGAAATATACGTGTTTGGTTGCACTATGTTCGAGAATCTGTTAAAGCCTAAAATTGCAAATGTTTCTATATCTTTTTCTCATTACATAGTCTATAAAAAATGCAGAACACGAGTTTTATTACCATGCGCGAGGCCACCCACATAAGCTTAGTCTTACAAATATTTATCTACTTAAAACTTACATTTTATCTGCCATGGCAATCCAATGATATAATAGGATTCAACCATGGGTTAATTTCTTTTAAACAAATACTGTGGCTAAGAATGGAGCGCTGGATTTACATTAATGTAAAAATATATTTCGTCCGAGTTAATTAAAATTATTGAAAATGCAGTTAAGTTAAAGTTAAATACAAGTTATAAAGTAATTTTTCATCGTGGCATGTGGTTATGTTAAATCCAGCTCTGTACATATCAAAGCATACAGACAATCCTGAGTTTTTTTGAAGAAAATCGACTGGAAGTGGCTTTATGTACAAGAGTATAAACCACTTTGTAAAATACGTTAGAAAAGTAGGAATAATGTACATATTTAAAACGATCCAACTTGAAAAATAAAAAATGCAGATGATTGAAATTTTAAGATGATGCTAATTTGTCACGGACAGAAATGGATGGATTTTAAATGTTGTGATACACACTCGTCGAACTTACATGGAGTTAGTTCTATTGTCAAGAATATTATTGCGTTCTTGTACAATCTAATTATATACATTGAGGAACAACTACATATAAAACTAGCAAAGTTTAACTATTCAGAAAAACCGATCAAACCTATAGGAGCAACTGAGCCGCTGTAACAAATTATTTTACTATGCCGACGGACAAAATAGTTAAATTGCTTCTCACAAGACTGTTATTTTTTTTTGGCTTTGGCAGAAAGTCTAGCATACTGCGTACATAAATGTTGGTAAATGTTTTTTTGGCAGCCAAAAATTATATAGCACAAACAGAACACCAAGACAACGTGGCAGACGCTGCGTTCGCGTTCATCCAGCGCTGGTGGTAGGCATTGCTTAAAAAAAAATGACCATTATTTCCACCAAATATTTCACGCATTCTTACCAGCAGTGAGGAAAACAGCTATGGTCAAAATAATTCTACATCTAATGTGTGAGAAAAAATAGGCTTGACCTGCCTTGAGAGATTAATTAGGTAATTTGTGGGTTAGAGCAAAACAATTATTTAGGTCGGTATGTAATGTGACATTGACAATCCCAAAGGTCTGTTGTTACGGAAACACCTTTCCACGGCTTATTTCCTTTAACACTTACTTTAAAAAATGTTGGCATTCGCCTACAAGCCTACGAATCGAGATACAATAATGGCAGTTGGCGCTACAATACCTTAGATAATAATCTATTAGCAAAATTAATATCCAAATGAAATTCGAGCCTTTATACTCCACGCTTGAAAAGATACAGGTATATAAGTACCTACCTACGTATACATTTGTGACAGAACAGTGTCTTTTCTTTGTTATTAAGAACTGTTAAGAAGATCAGTATCAACTACATAATTTAACTAAATTTTGTTTTCCATACAGTTAAAGAAGAATGAAGTTTGTTCTATTGTTAGTTAAAGTTTCTAAAGTACATAGTAACATATCTATTCCATGGAACATACAGTTTGTTCTTTGATCATTGAGTAACACAGGTCATAATTCAACAGGTATTATCCGAATGAATTGAATAGAGGGTAAGGATTCACGCCATTGTTGGTTGTAACTTGTAACTCTCAATGTTCGTTTCTTACATTCAGTTTGAATGCCTTGTTACGTCAACGCAATATATTTGGCAATATTTCAAGTCCTACGTGTAGAACAACTCTTGTTATGAAAACTTACGTATTCACAGTCATAGTTCAGATTGTTTAATATATGTTTATGACACACGATAAGGTTATAAAAATTATACAACCAGTAAAAATATGTCATTTATCAATAGATACAAAGTATACGTATTCAGTGGTACGTCCAAAACACGCAAATCTAGTAAACTATTTTTGCGCGGACATCTGTACCTATGGGTAGAGGTACAAATGACAGTGACAGTGACACTTCAGGCAGTGAAAGTTGGATGAAACTCAGCGCATTGTACGTAATTAAAATATCTAAAGCCTCCCCGTCGTCCGTCAGTAGGTTCTCCGAGTATTGATATCACGAATGATATGTTTATTGCACTTTCGTTTCCTCCCTGTATGCCAGGAGCTCGAAGCGCTTTCTAACGGCTCACTGGTATTTATGTATTACAATGTTACAGCTAACTATGTTTATTGATCCTATTATAAATATCGCTAGGTGTGCGCCGCGACGCACTTGTAGTTATGTACAGCCGCCCCCACAGTGCTGCGACTCGCTAGGACACGCCTACTTTCTTGAGATTTGCTCCCGACAACTTTACAACGTTTTAGCCTTTTCTAATAGCTCGTTGATAAATTTCTGCAAAAATAAAATTATGAGCACATTATTATTTTTTTATTACCAAGCTATAGTTTAAGAAAAGCGGGGAAATTGCCGGTCGGTGGCAGCTTTAGTGACAATTTTGATCTTATGCCCCGAATCCCGTACACAAAGGACATTCAGATTTTTATTGAGCATGCACTGGCATGCTAAATAATGTTGTAATTAGTCAAATGTAATATGGTTATATGCTGTTAGGTACGTATTGTACCTACTAATATTTAACATCGTCCTCGACAGCTGGTTGTTATAAGTTGTTTTTTTTCAAAACAGATAACATCAAATTATCAATAAGATATGAGTAAACTGCCATAGAAAGAGACACAAAGATAAATATGTACTTGGTGTCTATTGAATCCAGCGCTGGGTGTATGGGAGTTGTTGATGTTGATGGACAAAAAAGAACAAGAAACGGCACTTACATGTACATCCTTTTGTGGTTTCTTGGCATCCACTAGTAAAGTCTGTAAACGACAGAATATTCCTGCATTAGTGTGGCGTTGAAAAAAAATATCTTATCATTCATACCAGATTTTTGTTGTTTGACCACACCAACTTTATCACTAACAAAAAATATGTTTTGCCTCTGAAGAACATATCATGCGACTTGAAGGACAAAGTGTTCAACAGGACGTCTGCTTCTTTTAACATTATAGAAAGTAGAAAAATAAAGGCGCAGGGAGAAGCAGAATGAGTAAGTACTGCTACTGACCACTAGATGTCGGCGACGGTGCTCATCGCTGTCCATGTCCAGTAGCTCGTCGATGTCCACTTCCACCTCCTGTGTAGCTGCGGCTTTACCGCCCGACCCGCCTCCGCCCTCGTTCTGTGCATGAATTATTACGGGTTAATGAAGAAATAGACATTAGACGAAGAAACATTTAGGCTATTGTTATAATATAGGCACAAAAAAAAATTGTTCTAATTTTTAAATAGTATAACAACACACTACACCTAAATGTACATTATTAAATAGGTTTTCTTCTCTTATTTTATCTTCCTTCGCTCTTTCATATGCGCTCTCACTCTTTCTTCCCACTTCGTAAGTACCTCTCAAATAGTGATACTTGAGAGCTGAAAACTAGTTACCTACCTACTTGGAGAATCCGTAGACGATGGTTTCAGAATGTAGTTTATTTTTGTTAAGAACAGGTCCGCTTGACCAACACATTAACGGAGGTTTTGCTTTATAACCATATATGGATAGAATCACTCTAGCTCTCAAGACTACTTAAGCATTTAGAGGTAGAGTAATATTAATTCCGTCAAAGAGTCTAGTGTTTTCCACTAGTTAGTGTCTTTAAAATGTAACGTAGATACATGTTTATCTTTTACTCTACTTTACAAAACGTTTTTATTTTGCAGATAAATGAAACGTTGGCAAGGTAAAAGTAAAGTAAACAAGCATGTTTTAGCGTATGCACCAAAAGTGGTATGAGTGTAAATGTCAATGATACAAATCACAAACACGTCGCAGTCGCTAATAGTTTCATTACATATCGTGCTTGACGCCATTCACTAACAGTAAAGGAGTGCTGTAAATACCATACTAGTGGTTATTCCATATGTAGGGCATTGTGCATATAGGGTGGGTACATATAATTGCTATAATTTAACGTTCTATTGCGTTATTAACAATATTTAATGTATGCCCGTAGCTAAGTATCATATAAATTAAGAGACGTACTTTTTCAGTTACGCTCATCGCTCTCTTTTGGCAAGTGCGTGTTATGGTACGTTGGAGTCCTTTGATGACTACCGGCGTTTCTTTCATTTTTTTACAGTAGAGAGATACAAACGAGAAATCGGAGCCTTTCAACTACCGACGCTCATGAACATCAGCATAATTATGCTGATGCGTTGCCCTCATTTTCACCTTCCCCTCAAGGGATCGCCGGCTACTCACAAACCGCGCGAAACGCTACACCGCAGGTGTCACTTTACGGCGGTATCAAGTGAGCGAGAGGTACTTCCCCGGTCGCGTCGGCCCAGTTCCGTTGCATATGAGTATGTAGTGTCATGCACCATGCATGGCACTACCTCCTTCTATGCAGCATGGCACTACCTCTTACAAGAGCATCATCCGCATAATTGTGATGCATATACTGACTGAAACATCGTAAAGCTTCTGCAGCTCGTCGTACAGCCACATCTCCACAGCGAGCCGCTTACGGATCAGCGCCATCTGGTGGCTCCCATATTTGGCCGTCAGGAACTTTTCCCGCCGCTCCTTCACCTGAAATAAATATAGCATTTTATGAAAATCGTATCTTTTACACAAATCAGACGTATTTTATTTTTATCAACATCGACTAGAAGACATCTGCTGCACATAGACCTCCTACAGGGAGCGCCACAATTCGCGTTCATCCCGCAATTCCCCGTGGTCTTGTTTAGATCGTATTGTATCCTATAATTTTCACCAAATAGCCATGTATATATAAACGATTCACCTTTACTACTTTTCTATCTAAAAACAACATTGTTCATATTTAAATATCAGCGCTAACGGAACACAAGTGTAGTGTAAGAGGCATTTATTTATACACTTCTATTAGTAGTAGGCGCTACTCTAATAGAATTTTACAATACGTGCTTATGTGTGTAACACAAATGCCGTGTGTAATATACTTGAATATGACCTAAGGATCCTGAGATCCTGAGATCCTCCAGTGCTAGTCCGTTTCAATGGACTTATGAATGCCTTAAAACTATACCGCGAATGCACGAACACGAATACTTTATTAGAGAATTCGCGGAGTCCTATTATAAAACTAGTTCACTAATTCCGATTCACAGTCCAGAGCTTGGCAAGCGATCAAATAACGAAGATAGGCTAATTACACACTTTGGTAAAGCAGGAAAAGTAACATACAATGCATTGTCAACTGCTGCGTATCCTTTTATCCTGCGGGCAAATGATCAGTCATGTTATCACCGATTCACTGAGACATCAACCAATTATCTCTGGACGTGCTAATGCTTTATCTTCTCTCACTCTGATCCTCTTTTTACACAATACTTATTTATTTAATAGTGAAAAGGAGCATAGAGAGACAATTGCCTTTGTCACAATTGCTTATTTCTTTGTCACTTCATAATTTGTATTTTGTGTTATAACTATTCCATAATCTTGAACAAAACCAATAGTTGGGCGAGAACGTATTGTTGTATATGGCGAGCTGACCTTGTATATACGATCATGAAAGATCGGATCGGATGGAATTTGTAAACTCCTCTGGACGGATTTATAAACAACTAATCAATGTTTCATTTGGTCGTTGGAGGGTGCTGTTCAACCCACTAATGAGGCGGAAGCCGATGATAATAACTATTCAAGATACATTCCTCTGAAGCATTGTACGATATGTCAACAGGGAGGGGTGTGGTCAGGAAAATTTGATTCCCGAACCACAAAAGATCTAGTAAGCTTAGTGAAGTCCTATCACACGGCTTTTGGAATTCGCCTTCGCTGTCCGGGATTGTGTGATACGATATTGCTGATAATTCTGCACGTTGGACTCAAGATGACTCACGCGCGATCTACGAACGGAATGACCCGTCTCCTCTTGTATTATCTTTCTATTAGTCTTACCTCTCCCTTGTCGCTGAAGTTGACGTGTAGTCCAGCCTTGGCAGGTGATCGCTCGGTGGGCGAGAGAGTCGAGTGCGCGGGCCGCGGGGGCGCGCGCGCCGCCACGCCGCACTCCATGCCGCCGCCGCCGCTGCTCCGGCTCTGCGCCTGCGCAGGTATATTGTTGTGCCGGGTAACTGTTGTATTATTCAGTGAGTTGCATATACGAGAAGACCTAGACCCTCTGTCACTAATAGAGGCATTGTGAGGCCTGACTTCAGACCTTAACTTTCAAGGACAGCTACTACTACAACGCTACAGTAAGGTTTAAGAAAGAAACGGTTGACACGCTATCTCTCGTATAGGTAAACCAAACTATTTTATCGTATCTAGGTAGCTATTACAAAAATGAAGAATATATGTATGCCCTTTAGAAAAAAGAAAACTTATACTTAATTTATTTGTTTGTGATTGCAGTTATGTAAATTTTCGTAGTAATAATAATAGTAATGTCGTCTCTTTTGATCAGCCGTCTGCGCAAGGTTAATGAGCAGCGAGTGCTAACTTCGGATACAACCTCTACTCCTTCATCTCCTACTGCGATGGGACGGCACTCGAAGTTCAAATACTCTGCCTACACTTTATACCGCAGATTACAGAATATGAATTTTTTTAAGCCTCAGCGACCTGAATGTGCGAATGCAGGTCCCTTAGGAGACATAAACATACCAAATTAATTTGCACTTCGCGAGTTTAACATCCAAGCTCTGCAACAAAGGCAATTATACGATTTCATTTACCTAATAAAGCTTCTTTTACATTTTATAGCACAAATTTGGTGACTCCTAACAACGCTTGTAGCTTCTCAAAGACCATACCATCATATAAGAAGCAGCTTACAGCTGTTATTATTGCATTTACATTAATTTACTACTTTCAGGTTCATTATTATGAAGTCCTCTCCTCCTCCGCATCATAGCAGACCAGTGTAAAATAGTTTTCATAATAACAGTGAAATCTTTTTTCTCCGATGGACTCAAGTTCCAGGCAGCACTCGACTCTGCCGTTATCCACTCTCCGCTCCCGTGAGCGTCGCCCATGCAGCCAGACCTGAGAGCACTCGACGTGCGAGCGGCCTCTCATAAACATTACACCATCAATACCCACAGCTTGTATGCGTCAAATAAATCAATACCAGGCCGATGCAACGCGCCGTACTTGATATTGTATTTATGTTTTCGCCGTAATCTCATCGATGATAATAATCAAAAAAATATTAAATCAATTAGATGCAATGTTGAATCTGTTTTAATCTTATAAATGATTATAGTGCCAGTAATCAGCTTCTGTTTAACGATAATTATATTTTAATGACTACCTGCTGCATATTCGTAATCACAAAAGTCATTATTATAATATCACTAGTGCCTAAACGGAAGAATGTGTACAGCAAGAGGTAGTGCCACGGTACATTGCAGCGGAATTGGGCCGGCACGACCGGGGTGTCCCACTCACACGATACCGTCGTAAAGTGACATCGTCGTTGGCGCATTCGTGCGGTCTGTGAGTAGCCGGCGGCCCATTGGAGAGGAGGAGGAAAGGAGGGCAACGTACAGCATAACATTTATGCGAATGTTCATGGAAAATCGTAAAGACTCCGATGCTCGTATGCCCCCTATAGGGGGCACTAGTAGTATAGTATAATAAATGTGTGAAAAATGTGTGCCAAAAGGTGTACTTCTTATAGGTGACATGACATAGCCTGAAGTTTAATAACTTATATTTGTTACTGACAAATCCTTACATAGGTGTTCATGTCATTTTCGTAGAAAACAATATTATCACTAACTCAGACACGTATGCTAAATTCTCGATCGCTACAACCTTTTGTTTATTTATTGTGCGATACGTATTGATAATATTTCTTATTAACAATTCACGTATTTATTAGAATATGTCCCAAAGATTCTTGGAACACTCAGGACAAATTATATTGTCATAAAAGGACGTCTGAAATCTCCAAATAATGTATTATTAATAAACGAGAGTGCACTGTCTCTTATTTTTAATTTTTAGTCCAGATTAAAATCTTTTTCTTAAAACTACTTTTTTCTTTGGAAGAAAAAATTTATATGGCGCAAAAGGTGTACTATATTCATTGCAAATTTTAGGGAAATTTAAATTTAACAACTTCGTCACTCCACATAACAAGTGTCATTATTCATGTGACTGTGTATTTATTTATGTGACGTGTAAGACTGGGGGGTGCTTTCTGAAATTACATCATGAAATCTATAGTAACGCCGCAAATATGTAATTTTATGGCGGTAACTGCTTTATGTTCCTATTGGGCCTACTCTTACGTAGTGTGACTCTGTGAAGTAAGACCCACTTTGTTCAAATTTCATGTACCATACAACGCCTATAGTGTTGTCTTGCGCATGCGTTGTCTTACTTTCTTCCTGCTTTGCTTCTACCACCATTGAGCCACCGGTTACACACAAATCGCAACCTCACAACATAGCTCTCACTTTACGGCAATGTCGTGTAAGCGAGAGGTCTGGCTGTCTGTCTGTATTAGGTAATCTACGGAACGACTGCAATTAAAATTAGCAATCTGGACCCGGTTCTTGACGGAATAAGCCGGGCGAATATTTAAGCTTGAATACCAAATCAAACGATGCGTTTTTAAAAATATATTATAGGGGGGACAAACGAACAGTCGCATACTTGTACTGAGTACCGAGACCCGTAAACATCCGCATAATTATAAAACAGGTGCCTTGTCCTTCTATCTTCCTCCCCTTCAATAGGCCACCGGCTACTCGCAAACCACACGAAACACGGCAACACTTTTACAGCGGCATCATGTAAGAGAGAGGTACGTTCAATTCAACATGGCACTGCCTCTCATTAAAATGTAACGCGCAACATCTTTTACGAACGAAATAATCATGACGTGAAGGCTTTTTTCTTTCGAAAATGATTGTGTCAGCAACTCTCACTGGTCGACAGTCGGTTTGCTTATTTTAATACAATGAATTTGTACATAAATATTAATATTTTTATATAGAAAGCTATGGTTCGTTATTTGATACTCAGTAGCGACCGTTTTTAGCGGATGCAATTTGACGTCACAAGGACCTCCTAATATGGTAGGTAACCTTATCCACGACAGAATCTATGTCTATACTAATGTTATAAAGAGGAAACCTGTTTGGACCTATTTGAAAAAATCTCCTACCATTAAAATACTACATTATCAGTGACGAATCTCGGCTATATAATATTTTCTAAAAGGTTTCGATGATCATGGAAACTTCGATAACATAACCAAAATGTGAAGAGATCAAAGGTGTGAGACACAAACTGTCCCAGCAGACGTCGTTGTGTCGTAAATTTCTTTTTTTGACATTGTAACGTGTAATATTTACGAGGCTGAAATTAAAACTCATATTTTTATATTTTAGTAAATAACTTTTTGCCATATTTCGTAAAATATTCGTGCGAAGCCAGGACGGACTGCTACTTACAGTTTAACTCGTGTTTATTCGCTCATTCCTTTGCTGGGTGAACAACATTGTTGAAGTGATAACGACTTGTAAGTGATAATGCCTGCGGGAAAAAGAATGGGTCTGTCTCTCATCGTCTCCCTAAACATGAAGACACAAAAGTATTCGCTAGTCCGGTGAACTGTGGGGCTGAAGGCAATAGCATCGCCAACAGTAGTAGTAACTTCCTCCGAAAAAATAATTAGGAATTTCGTTCAAAAAAAAATTATAATACAATGCATGCATGTAGGAAAAAGTATGACGTCATAGTAAAATTACGAATCATAATAATGTTCCTAATTAGAGAAGCCTGATAGCATGAAAACGTAACAAGTCGCGTTTTTCACTAATGGAATGGGCGATGCGTTCACAGATTAATTAGAGAGTCATTATCACGAAAAATAATAACGTCTCTAAACCGACTTACAGACAACCAGTTTAAAATTGAAGTAATTGTATAGTTTTGGTAACCTTATAGATGTTAACATTTCTTGGAATTTGTAAGTACCAAGTCACAAACATATAGTTGTGCTATTAAGAAACGAATACATCTTGTATTTGTTTCTTATTAGTACAACTGATACAATATGCATCTACTCGTATATTTAAAAGCAGGTTTTTGAAATTTCTATTTGCTATGCTAGACAGATTTCGATTTTTTAAAATAAAACATCGTTGCGCACGCTTGACTAGGAGAGTAAGCTGGTGAATGTGTGCAAGAATGTTACTGAAACGATCCCAGCGAAAGTTGAGAGAAGAAAATATAAGTTAGTGAAGATAGAAAGAGAGAGAGAGAGTTAAGTATATTACTGCATGGACGGGAGAGAGAGGAGTGAACATACATTTTCTTTCTCTCTTCACTTAATAGCCAGTGCGTGAAATATAAATAGTACTTAGTGTTAAGTTTAACTAGGGTTGTGTAGTCTAAAGCACACTCGTATTTATTTCCGAATTTTGAATTGCCAACATAACCGCGATATACAGGTGATGGCTGGAATGATATAAGTGTGCGGTGTGGGCGACCATGCGCGGCGGCCGCCAGACTGTGAGATCACACGAGCTCAGACCTCAGAGCTTGTGCCTGCCGTGCGACGGAGCCGCGTGGTTAGTCTGCTCTGGCAGCGCGTGTGTGTAATATACGTCATTTTTTATGTATGAAGTAATAGCTTCACCCGCGTAACTCCGGACCTATTAGTCGTGGCGTCATGGCATATAGCTTATAGCCTTCCTCGATAAATTCAGCACAAAAATATTTTTTCAATTGCTAAGGTTTAAACAAACAAACCAACAAGCTCTTTAGCTTTATATTATTAGTGTAGATACACGAAACGCGAATGAATGTCGCTACGAAATAAATTGCTTTAATAAAAAATGATTAGAAGTAAAAAATTACTTAAAGCCGGGTTGACATTTTCAATTTTCAATCAACCTGTCTAAATTTTAGCTATCCTAATTTTAAACCTATTCCTAATTTTTCCCGTGATTAACTAGATTCCACTTGTATGGTGCTATTTGACGGAATGTGCAGGCCATTACTAAAAAGTGTATAAATATAGAATAATGGAAGTTATTATTTTTGCTCCACTCCAAATTTCTCCTTTAACATGACGGATGGTTTAAAATTTTTGCTCGTTTATTTTTATTTCGCTTTTAAAATACAGACGTTACAAATATTATAAACATATTCCTGTTTGTAACCGGTACTTGTGACGATACCATGTTCTCGCAGGTATAAGCAAAAAGTAATAAAAGCTATGCAAAACTATGAACAAGACACTCCGCGCTTTTGAATTAAGTTCTTTCATGTAAAGGCCGGAAATGTTAGAGTAATTTACACAACGCAGGGTCGTCGAATGCGATAAATATATTTATGTTTTCCGATGCAGTATGTATTTTGTTGCCTCGTCTAAATGATGACAGACAAAACCTGCAAACATGCCTTCACTTCCAGTTTGTCGCAGGGCTTTAGCTCTCGTAAGGTTACAGGATAACATTTAAAACTTTCAAATGACGCGTGTCAGTATGGCCTGACCGTCTTCAAATATTTATTATTTAAAGGTAAATCATACAAATTCCTGTATAAAAAGGTATGTTCAATACCTCAAAATTCTTTCACGTATAGTTTTCACAATCAATTTTGTGGTTGATCAATTAGAGTTTATATCTTTTTGTGGTACCTACGGGATAAGTTTCATTACCACCGAGCTATATTAGTCATTCGTAAACGCCGCCGCCTCGCAATTGACCGATTTAAGAATTTCGTTTCTCAGTCTTATATGGCACACTGTTAGGCCTTCACAAGTACTTTGTCGAGTGTAAATTACACTAATCTCCTACCTGTTTATGGATGTTATTAACATCATAATTACTAAAAAACCGTGTAAACGTATATATAATAACAGATATTTATGTAAGACTAAAAAACACATTTTTTCAAACATTTTCGCTGACATGTGCAACAGGGTAACATAATTTTCCTTTCAATTGCCTAAGGGTCAGGGCTCACAGACGGAGTCACGCTGAAGAGGCCAATTTGATTACAATGTTATATTTTTTTTCATCTATCATTATAGATATTGTGTACCGGAAAACCGGATCCGGTAATCTGGCGGTTCCGGCACCAATATAAACGTACAGGATCTTATGCTAATTTTTCATCCGGTCTATATTTTAGGGCAAGTTAAGAGTAGCTTGGCTACGTATTTAGTATCTCTTTTAGACGAAGATTGGTAGACAGCACAGTCAACATAATTTGTTTCATAAGACTTAAATTAGAATTCGTAGTTTTAAAACAAATACTGATAAAATAATTTACAGCAACCATGGTCACGGGTGGACTGTTCACCCGTGACCATGGTTGCTGTAAAGCTTCTGAAACGTCGGACTACATAAATAATTTAATAAAGCGCGATAAAACCCGTAAAAGTAGTTTTAATGTCTAACATTCGCGTAAACTTAAGACATCAATATGTAAAAATTTACAAAATTTACCAATGACTCTCAAACTGGACGACCGGCTGGCTCAGTTGGTAACGTGGCTGTTGGACTAACATGTTGGTAACAAGAGGTCGCGGGTCCGAATCCCGCCTAGATCATGGATGTTTATCTATGTGTTATATGTATTTATATAATAAAAATCTTAAATATATTTCCGTTATCTACCTGTACCAAGTCCCGACGGTACCTACCACAGGACTAGACTAACGTGGTGTGATAAGTCCACAGGTATTATTATTATAAACTAAGCTAAGCATGTATCTTCGGCTGCATGCATACATAAATGTTTCATATTCAGTGTACAGTATACATTATTTCATATTACAAAGTTTTGTTCTTATATTCTTTTGAATTTTAATTGTAACTAAATTAAGCTCTCCCCTCCGCCGGCGGACTATGCACTAACGTGCATAGCGTAGCAGTCATAGCATAATCACAGCAGAATTTTATCGAGTTGGAAATGCCGCGTAAAGCTAAATCAAGACAGGGGCACAGGGGTTATCAGTGATTTTTCTCCGGTCGTGTCGGATTGACTTAAGAACATTTTGGTACTGCACTTTACCGGCAGGCAAAGTTTTGAATCTGTCAAAGTACGAAAATGTAATAACCGATCTTTGATAATTATTAGGAAGAGGTAGTGCTATGCTGCAAAGGAGGTGGTAGTGCCATGCATGGTGTATGACACTATATCCTCCTCTCGCTCACTTGATACCGGCGTAAAGAGACAGCGTCTCTGTCGCGTTTCGTGTGGTTTGTGAGTAGCCGGTGACACATTGGTTGGGGAGAATTATAGGAGGGAAACGCATCTGCGTAACAATCATGCGAATGTCCATGGGCGCCGGTAGTCACTGAAATGCACTATGCAAATGGGGCTAACGAGCCGATTTCTCGTTAGCCCCCTTATGCATAGTGCCCCCTTATGCTCATATTACATAAAAAAAAAGATATAAATGGAATAATTTTATTGCTCACGATTATTAGTATTAATATAGCTCAGAACTCTACGTTATATGAAGGGTTCTTCCCTTCCTGTGTAACGAACGAGGTTTAATAATTAATTTGTGTTCGCGGTAATCAGCCCTTTTGATGGAATTCATTAAAATTTTATTATAACACTAGTCTCAACAGCATGACTCGCGTGTACCGCCTCGCTATGTGCTATATACACTACATATGGCTTCTTCGATAAATGGGGTATGCGCTATATAGGGCTGTAAGATTTTCAAACCGGACCACTACTTCATGATGTTAAGCTTCCACCAGACAAATCCCTAATGATTATAATGTTGGTATAGATGTACATCTATATGTACATACAAAGGAGAAATCGTAATCACCAGAACTTGCATTTTAACAATTGATGATTATTCTAAATTAACATATACTCTATGTTATTTACACTGCGGGTTGATAAGCCGAGAACTGTTCCCAATTTTAACCGTGAATCACCGGAACCGGAAATCTCATCAGACCTTCGTTACAAGGTAAAGATTATCAAAAAATTTTAATAATTTTATTCAGGTTTATATCCGGCAAATTATAAGTTATAAGTACCTAGGTACTTATTCGTTATTATCTAGCAAAATTTATGTATAGGTCGTTCTGAACTCTGCAGTCGTGTAAAAATAGTGCGCGAGGAGTTTAAAAGAGCTGTAGAACACTTTCTTTTCATTTACTCCACATATTGTGTATCGTAATGTTACATAGCGATTTTTAAAACGCGCCTACGAAATATTCATACATAAACGACCAATCCACGCCACCTACAACGACCAGAGTGAAATGTGGGAATTGAAGACGTACTGTATACTAATTAATATGCTCCATGTCTTAAGACTTAAAATATCTTAGGTGATAGGTTTACTCACTGATCTGAAGTATACATAATATATCCATACCTTTGATATTCAGTGAATACCTATTATATACTCAAGTCAGTGGGTTTAATTGGTCTTTGCATATCGATGTTATGATTGTGACATTTTGAGATTACGTACAATTTAAAGAGTGCAAGTCTCGTCTGCCTGTTTGCAAAGTCTGCAGTACCTAACCGTCATTATCGACTGACGCATACGCTGTAAACGATCGGTTGTTTTGGACTAAATGTAATAAAATTTAGAAAACAAAATATACGACGATTAATCAAAGTACTGTTAGCGTTCCGGCTCCCCTATATATTCTAAGAACTTATAATACCTCTAAGGTCATGAGTGACGCGTCTGTTTAGAATTCGACGAATTTCACTACGGGCAATATAAATCTCCTAGGACTTAGGAGTCCCTAGTACATGTCGAGAGCTCAGTTAACGTCACTCAGGTCGATGCAAGCGGTACCTTTGCGTGCAAGTGTTGTGTTAGCACGCGTTACGCGTTGTGATTTACGACAATGTGTGCGTGCAGGGCCCGTGACTCGACGTGCACACTGCATTTGCACGCTTCAGGTCAAGTAGCTAACGCGAGCCGTAATACACCATTACTATTCGTAATACCTGTGTTTTATAGGGTGTTGTGTGTCTTCGTGGTGTGGTTTCTCTTCCTTATTGCAAACCACTTTACAGTTCAATGCCCGGCCACTGCATACAATTAAATGTTACAGAATAAAAGAATAGCCAATTTTTATTAATATAATTTACACTTACTTTAACAGTAGAATGATTTGTCGGATCGGCTGGTGGACCAGCGATTCCTTCAGATCTCCTCGCTATAAGAGGACATAGGAGGCTTACTAAATATCTCATTAGGTTAATTTTGTAGGTTTTTGTAGTACTAATATACCTAATCTCTAAATTCACTAATGTTAAAAAAAGAAACAGACTGATATAGGGTGTTTTCACTACTATCGCCATAGTAGTGAAAACTTAAAATTATCAAGTAACAATGACCTGTATTTAGTCGCACATTCGTAGTCACCTAGCTAGAATTAATTATAGATTAGATATTAATTAGTACTTGTTAGTTATATGAGTTACGTATCTCTAGCCTTCCGTTTACAAGTCTGTAAGTTTTCATTTCAAAAAAAAGGTCGGAAAGAATATCCCTTACTTTTATCTAAACCTCTACATTAGTTATCGTTCATAAAATCTTACTACGTTCCATATTATAATCCCACTATATCTCATTATACAACTCTAATAGTTCAATGTAGTCATAAAATAACTTAATGTAGTTACCAAGTCTAGTAACGTTCTGTTCGTAGTTGCCATTGTGCGGCGCGTGGCAACGAGCGAACTCCACAGACGGTCGCCATTATACATTCACAGAGACGGGAGCGGAACAACTACTTCTTTCGTCGAAACAAAAGGTTCTGAGGGGTTCAAGAGCGGCTCCCAGCTCTATATACTCGCAAACAACCATTAACCTAAAAGTATACGCGATATTCAATTCTCGCTTTTAAAGAAAATCTACGACGCACTATTCAGTAATCACAGCAGCCAGGGCTTTCAAATAAATGGAATATTAATCGATATTTCACCGCGAACGTGAGTATCAATAACGCGGAGCTATTATTTATAGATTTCCCTAGCTGTGGCCCACGGTTTCACACATGTGAAGTGAACAATTCATTTCGGGACATATACATATATTTCGCGTTAAACCTATAATATGTTTATAATGTTATATATTTGTTATGAAAAAAATAGTTTCATATAGAACCGGCTAGTAATTTTAGCGAGAAATAGCAACGAATATACTTAATAATTTTTCACATTTATAACTAGGATTACTTCGTATGGTATACGACAGTATGAACTACAAAATGGTTGATACTTGGTACCGTTGTAAGTATATATATGACTTGTATTGCCTCGTCACTCGTGTTGGCGGGAATGATCAGCCACAGACCATCGCGTCCCGGGTTGGTCAAGTGTGTTACTGTTATTTCCTCCATTTATAAATTATAACCGAACAAACTACAGGACCGAGCAAGAATGGCTAAGAATTTTTATTAAGGGAGGCTTTAACAGAAGTGCAAAGTATATGAAATATTTTTTATGATCGTGGCCCTTTGGGCTGACTGTCTGAAAATAAATATAGTCCTGTTTTTGTGAAAATTCTACACCCAAAAGGGGATCAAAATTTTAGATTTTACTTTTAAATATCTATGAAAATCTGTGAAACCTCGGGGCGATGCTAGTTATTATACATAGTTAAGTGTTGGTAACATCAAAATGTTGTCGGCATTTTTTCGGTGCTTGACAACATCGAAAGATACGGGGATGAAAAAAGGCGCGATATACGAGGATGAAAGACGAGAGGCTATAATGAGGAGCCTCTTTTTCTGTTCGAATCTCCGACCCAGGAGGCTGTCCTTCGATAACTGCGAATTTATCGAAATTTTCAAGTTTATAATCAACTGCATTACAAAGTATAAATTGATTAAACCTAATTATACCCATATATGTTTGGTTTTTCTAAAGTGTAGCTTACATCAGAAATGACACAATACGCATAGAAATGGGCAAACAGAGGAAAACCCGAAAGCGTACAACTGCAATTAATAATATTATATCGGAATTTGACCCGCTGAGCGGTGATGTACGATGGCTTAATATGTTGTATGCTGCTACGTTTTCATGGTCTGACGAAATGATCCGTTACCAGGCGCCAAATAAGTTACGGGGTTCTGCTAAAGCATGGTATCATTCGTTATTACGCACGGCAAATGATTGGCCTGCTTGGAGGTGGTCCGACTGGTACGATAGACTTTCATCGAGCTTCGTAGTTCAACGAAATATCTTTGAATTGTTAAAAACTAATATCGACAGAAAACCACTAGATAACCAATCTCTTTGTGAATTTTATTTTGATCAAAAATATAAAATTGACCGTTTAAACTTCAATTTCTCGGATCACGATATAATTTCACTTATTTTGTAATTTCAATTATTCAATATAGAATCAGATAGTTTCATGTCCTGTGACCGGTTGTCTACTTTCCTCCACAGCCGTACGTACAAAACCGTTTCACGTGAGCCATCATCTATACATAGCCAAATGTAGTCCACCTTGACTACTAGTTCGGCCTCTCATTTAAACTTAAGTCAAAACTCTCTGACAGGTAACAAAAACCAATATTCAGATACTCGAGTGATACATAGCAAAAAATCATAATATGTAACACTTGTGGGGGTAGCCATAAAGGAAGCCATTTTTGATCGTTATAAATGCGATTTTTCCGGTATGAAGGGTCATGCCGAATCGGTGTTATCAAACAAAATAACACACCGAAAATAAGACGGGTAGTTCCGAAATAAAGTTTGTTGCGTCATCGAACTCCCGCGACAAATTTGTGAAAATCATACAAATAAATGGAGTGATCTATCACGAGGCATTTGTTGATCACGAGGCAGTAGTTGCGCAAGAAAATATAATTTACAATATTTTGAATTACCCTCACAAATACAATTGCAAGGCAACTCAAATCAGTTATTAAAACAAGTTTCTAGGAAGATTATGATCACTTTACAAATCGATTCTGTCTGTATTGAGAATGTGGAGCTACTAATAATTGATGACTTAATCGGGTGTGAGATATTGATAGGGCGTAACATAACTGAGCGAGCGGACTTGATTTATATGCGAGTAGGCGACGTACTTAAATCCAGCTATGCTAGTGAAATAACGAACTCTGGTAATAAAATTATCGAATTAGTGTTTGATACAGATTCCCATCACGATGAATTAATTAGTTTATGTCATAAATACCCGAATTACATTGCAACTAGTTTCGCAGACTTGGGTAAGGTAAACGACTATGAAATGGTTATAAACGTAAGTGACCCATGTCTGGTAGATTTCAGGCTTTTTAGATCTTCTCACAATGATAGGAAAGTTATTGGAAAAATTGTTGAAGAATTATTAAATAATAATGTTATACGACATGGTAACTCTGCATATCCTAGCCCAGCACTATTAGTTAATAAGAAAAGTGGCCTTTTATAGATTATCGATTGTTAAACAAAATTACTATAAAGGGTACATACCCTATACCTCTAACTGAAGACCTTGTAGATAGGCTTCAAGGGTATCAATTTTTCACTTGTTTGATCTTTAAGATCTAAACTAGTGAAAAATTGATACTTGGTACTATCAGATCTTATTAAATAAAGAACAAAATTTAATAGAAAAAACTGCGTTTATGACTGAAGACACAACAACTTTTGAGGATGCCGTTTGGGTTTGTAAACGCACCATCATGTTTGCAAAAATTGTTGAATAAAGTGTTGGGTAATTTAAGATTTAGTAACGTTATTATATACCTTGATGATCTTGATGAAAACTAGCAACTTGTAGTCTAGTCTTAACAATGTTTAAAAGGGCAGGGTTAACTTTAAATCTTAAGAAGTGCCATTTTTTTTTAAATGAAATAGTATTCCTTGGCTACAAGATTAAACCTAACTTCATCATGCCAAATGAAAATAAATTAGAAGCCGTGACGCGTCTTCCTACCTCAAGTCGATACACCAGCTTCGGCAGTTTTTAGGATTAATAAGCTATTTTCGAGAGTTCATTAGAAACTGTGCTATGTAATCGGATCAAAAAGGAAATTATTAAAAAAGGAATGTACATGGAAGTGGGACAACGTACACGAGAATGCTTTCAAAAATTAAAAGACAAAATAACCTCCGATAGTATTCTTTCTCATTTTAGATAATTCTAAAGAATGTGTATTTTACCATGATGCTAGTATAGAAAGCGTCGGCGGAAATCTAATGCAAATAACCAACGTCGGAGAAAAACAGGTTCAATACTATAGTAGGCAAACAACAAATGATGAAAAGAATATCACTCATTTGAATTAGAGCTCCTTGCTATAGTCTGTTCCTTACAAAAATTTTGGCTTTACTTGCCAGGTTCACCGTTCAAAAAGTGACCGACTGCGTTGCTGTTCGACATGATTTAGCAAAAAAGGAAAGTAATCCCACGCATACCCATATGGGTACTTTCCACCCAAGAATATTCCTTCGAAATTATTCATAGGGAGGAACACGTATGCATCATGTCAATGCACTTGGTCGAAATCCTATTTTGACTGGAAATAAGCCTGAGGCTGTAATCGTTATGTCAGTAACATAAGCGGACTGGTATTTGTCCGTCAAATTACAGGATAAAAGTTTAGTTAAAATAAAGAGTGTTCTAGAATCGGGTAATGCTGAGGACCACAACAATATTTTTTTAGTAATTATGAGCTATTGGGAAACAATGTCTACAGAAGAACGACTAGAGGTCGCCGGTGGGTAGGAACAAGGAATGCATCTGGCAAATAATAAAGAGTAACCAAGACGATGTAGGACATTTTTCTATTGACAAAACGGTGGAATGGATTCAGTGGAGGTTTTGGTTTAACCATCTTAGACGTATTGTAAAGAAATATATCGCGAACTGTTTGAATTGTATTTACTATAAAAATAAATCCGGTCCCAAAGAAGGTGAATTATACCCTATACCAAAGTAAGCGCAACCGTTCCACACATTGCATATGTCCATATGCAATGTGTGGAACAAGTGGTCCCACTTGGGCCCATTCGTAAAAACAAAACAAAAAAAATATTTATTAGTAGTATTTGACGCGTTTACTAAATTTGTGTTTGTATCCGCTGTACGTTCAACTAAGTCTAGCCATGTAATTAAGGAGTTAGAGGTCATAGTTAAAACCTTTGGTAATCCTAGGCGAATGATATCGGAAGGAGGTACGGGATTTACCTCTAAGGAATTCAGTACTTATTGTATTAGTAGAAACATAAGACTACATATAGTAGCAACCGGTATGCCTAATAAAACTATACTAGACGCAATGAAAACGTTAGTTTAGGTGAATAATACCGAGGAGCGTTGGGACGAGTACGTTAATTTGTTGCAACAAGGTCGCAATAGTACAATACATAAGACATCGAAAGCAGTCCCTGGCGAAGTCTTTTTCGGTTAACGTATAAGGACAGATAGCGACAATTTAACACCAGAACCTAGTAGTGAAATCCTGATAGACGTGACCTACACAGAAGTGTTGACATTAATATTAAAGCCGATGCAATAAAACAAAAAGTGTCAAAGTTAAGGTATATAGTGAGGGTGACCTAGTATTAATAAGGATTCAGAGTAATAACAATGACAGCCAAAGTAGAAATATTAATACCGATTTATAAAGGTCCATTCCGAGTCAAGAAATTTATTGGGTATGATCGTTATGAAGTAACTGATTTAAGAGGTAGCGAAAGAAGCAACAGGAAATATTTCTGAGTTTCAGTTACATGAATAATATGGTGTTCTGTTTTTTATTAACATCTCGGTTACGATAAAGCTCTGGAATTGGTTTGGTACGCTTAAGTGATGCGAAATGCTCTTCAAGTGCGAACACTTTCAGAGTAACCAACCTAGGCTCTCTCGGGACTAACTGTATATCTTGAGTGATGCGATAAGCTCTTTAAGAAGAGTTGCATGAGTATAAAGGAATGTAAAGGTGGTTGTAAACTTCTATAGTTAAACGGGACTACAAATGCATATTAAACCATATCACATTAAAATGTAGTTGGTACACTTATTTATGTTACAGGATACCTATGCGCCGGGACTTCTGTGTCAGGGGCTGACACCACGCAGAATGGCCGTGTTGGCAACACCAAAATACTGTCGGGATTTTTTCGGTGACAACATTAAGAGTTACGGGGATGAAAAAAGGCGCGATACACGAGAATAAAAGACGAGAGGCTAGAAGGAGGGGCCTCTTGTGACTTTCAATTGACCTCGATAAAAGGACACTTCAAAGAGCTGTCTCAAAAGTTCTTTGACCGTGTTCTTAATCACAAAAATAAATTAATCGTTCAAACGTCGGAAGACGATCCGACGTTATTAACCGACTCCCGTTACCGTCGGCCGAAGCACGTATTGCACGACGCCGACGCCGACGACGCGATCGCGATCGCGATAGCAGTAGCAAAGTCCGTCCAAGAACACAAGCAAAGACACACCAAGACACGCTCCCGCAGTTTTTAGTCGATAGTAGCTATCGCTTCACGACCTGAGCCCGACACACATTTCAGGCCCCCTTGGTAATTGCATTTTTCCTGCTAGAACCAATACGATATACACCGCTCGTACCGGTCGAGCGATGAAATCTTAATATAGTGACACAGTTATAACGTATGACTGACAGAATGTCAAACTCACACACCGCTTACGGAAACGAGCCCGGGTTCGAATCCGTAAGTCGAGAGATTAGATTGATAGAAATAAAATAACGCGACTTTAGAGAGCTCTAATAATAAATAAATTAAGAATACGGCTTTTACCGATTTGTAGCGCAAATCGACCCCCTCCATCAGAGGGGGAGGGGGACGAGGATGCCGGCTTCCTCAGATAAGTAACTACTCAGATAACTAAACGAGCTCAATTATCCTTATCCACGACACCGCAACTAAAACGGCATCGTGCGCGCGCCGTCCCGCTAGAGTGGAGAGGGGGACCGCTTCCCCCTTTCGGTCCCAAAAATAATTACTATTGGATAAACCCACAATCAACCCGGTTCATCTCTTCCCATCTGCGGAAAAAGTCTGTCCCCCTATCGTCTCCCTAAACATGAAGACACGAAAGTCTTCGTAGTCAGTCGAACTGTTGAGGCTGGACTAGTGCCGCCAACTAGTATTAGGTCCCTCCGAAAGAAAAAGGAGGAGGGGCCTCTTTTTCAGTTCGTATCTCCAAGCAGTGTGGCTGTCCTTCGGTAACTGCGAATTTACTTTTCAAATTTATAATCAACTGCATTACAAAGTATAAAGTGATTAAACCTACTTATACCCATATATGTTTGGTTTTTTCTAAAGTTTCGCTTACATAAGTATTAATACAAAAAACAAAGTGAATGAATAACGTTTGACATAAGAAGGTATACTAATTGTGTACATATCACTTATCAGTTAACGACTCATCCGTACTCCAGGAACGAGTATTTAAATCTATAAAAAGTTTCCAAGAGCGACTAAGTAGTGTCCGTATGAATTCGTTAACATCTCCGACTAAATGTAATTTTGAAAAGCAACTTTAATTTGTAAATGTTAAGCGTTTGTTTTGTGCGAAGCGAGCGAGTAAGATGATACGTCGCGTGGCGTCGCAACTCGCTACCGAATAGATTTACATTTCCTTTGACCTCAATATTTAATTGGCCAAGACGCGGGGTACGCAATAGACACATCCTAGCGACCGCCGCAAGACGCGCCGAGGCCGCACCAGCAACCGCGACCCTAATGTGCTAACTCCGTACTCACGTACGGAGAGTGAACAAATCTTCAGAGTTTTACAAGAGCTGGCATTGCACATTTCACATGTGCTCAAATGGAAGCCTCTGGGCGGTGGTTATCACACATGCCATTTGATGCCCGTGATGAATCCATCGGATGGGGGCTGGGACCTTCTGTCTCTCTATCTGAACTAATGATATCCACTTGCTATTGGCTTTTGAAATTTTGCATTCTTTTCACCTTATTCCACTACCTCTAGGAGCTGCGTTAGATCAGTGATCAGCCCTAGACTTGACCATTTATAGTTTGGGATATATTTTATTATCTGGAGATGCAGCGAAATACTACACGACATAGAGACGAAGGACATGGCGAGGAATCGAAATTACACGGAAGTGATTATCAATGAAATTGACAGAGTAATAACGTACGATGCAGCAGAATAATACGTCCAGTAGGATCGCAATTGTTGGTCAAACTTCACGTTCTCATAAAACATTGATTGTTCATAAAGACAAGAAGGTTTTTGTTGTAGTGTGGTTTACACTATCTGCTTTTTTCCCATCACAACAATTTAACATAATTGATTGTTAAGAGAAAACAGCTTAAACCTTAAAGCCACATCCGATTTCACAATTAACATTTGTGTGATATGAATCTGGACCTCAAAAATAGTCACTTAATTCTAAAGATTTAAAAATATCTTTATGATCACTATTGCAAGTTGTAAAGATTTAAGCATTAGCCATATTATAGGGCATTTAAACGGTATGGTAGATGGAAAAGATAGTGCTTGGCTCAGCTGGCGGCTGCAGTCTGTCCATGGGGAGCTGTGACCAGGGAAATGTAACACACACTACCACACTACGTTAGACTATGCACTAAGTAGATCTAGTCTATAATACACTCCCTTTGTTAGCGATGTTTTATATTACCAACGGACCGTGTTATCGGTGTTATGCATTGTGAAAACGAATAGGTATTATCAAAATCATTGTGTGTGTCATATAAACCATCGAGACAAAGCACTTGCTATTGCTAAGGAAGCTAGCTGTTTCAACACATTTATTGCAATTCAATCATTGTACAATGAGGGTTGTACAACCCTAGCTTTAGCGAGTTTACGTGAATGTTGCCGTTATTGGTATCCTTTATAGCTCTTATAGACTAACCTTTTTTTTTGTTGACGTGGGTAAACGCATTTGTCGCTTTCACTGGCCCTGGGTCCAGTGGTGTGTGGGACTCACGGAACATGATTGTGCCGAATGGATATTCGGCACAATCATGTTCAAACAAAAACCACCGCGAGTGACCGATCTTGGTGAAGTGCCCCGGAACAACAAATCATCAGGACACCCCGACGGCTAGTCAGCTCCCTAAGGGACCAACTCCACCTCCACAGATGGGGTTGCCCCGCACTACACGACAACCCCACCAACTTTGGGACAGTGCAATGGGGTGAGGTTCCCATCCTCGCCCTTTGCCCCGTGTGCAAAAGCGCCTTTGGTCCCCTTTTCTAATAAGAGGGGTACCGAGAGCGATTCCTCCTTCTGATCTTTAGCCCCTTCTTCCTATAAGGGGGGTGTAAGGATCCCCCTCGGTTCAATTGGCTTCGCCTGGGTCCACACCTGGCTACTAAGCCCCACCGCCATGACAAGGCTTGAACCATAGTGGGGCTTATAGGCTAACCTAACCTATCTTCATATAAAAGGACTAAAAAAGGTTTAAGTCCACAGAACACGGCATCGCGCTAACCTAACCCCATTGCATAATGTATTGTTCTGACTCCCGATATTGGACGGGAGGTCCTGCTGAATAATAAACTTTGGAACCCACGTGTGGCAATTTCTAGTGGCAGTTTGTCTCATCTATGCTCCGCGCTAGACCTTACCTTGAACGGGTGAGGCCGTGAAAGACTCAAAACATCATATATCGGTTATTAGTCTCATCACTTCGGGCGACCAGTGAGAGTCACAAAAAAGTATCCGTAGAATTCTGGTAAACATAGACAAAGGAGATTATTTTTAAAAAGTTTCTAATCTGACCAACATGTTTAAAACGTCACATCGAAATTAGGATGACGTAATTTGCCAGCCAAATGTGAAATATGTTTGGAGGATCCAAATATATCTCGGTGTGTTCGACTGTCTTTAACACGGATACAAATATCGCCAGGTCGGTGAATAAACGTTTGTTGTAAAAACAAGCAAAGCGTAACAAAACATCTAACAGCTTCCTCCGACAAAACCATCATTACAATTATAACGTGCGCGTTACATACGTTTCTCTGTGCCGCTCACTTTATTTACGTCATGAAATAACAAGACGCTATGAAAGTACCAAACGCTATTGTAACATGGGACAACATAAAAGGGAGAACGGTATTAACCTTTTTTATTGTATAATAGACAAACGTGTAGACCGGATCACCTGATGTGTCAAAAAAGACATCCAGAAACATCCGCAAAATAGATACGTAATGGAGATGCTTTCACCTCATAACTCTTTACGCCCACCCAAATATCCTAGTGTGACCGTCACAAGTCGCAAACCCGACTTGTGTACAGTCTGTATAATGTACATACAAATTGGGAAGACCTAGAACGAATATTGATTTTGTAACTCTACTAATATTGCTGCTCTACTAAAAGGTAGAGCAATATTTTAAAACCCATTTAAGTAAGCGTATTTGGGTTTGAGTAACAGTTAGATATAACATATGAGTAATGTGAAGTGCTTGAATTTTAAGTGCATCAGGTATCTGTTCAGCAGTGAGAACGCCTCCGGATGTACGCACAACACACACACTCAACTGACTGAAATAGAGAATTAAACAACAGGATGCTATTCATACTTTTGTCAAATATAGAAATAAAACCGGCAACAAGCAAACCCATTTACACCGCACCGGTAACACCAAATCGTCCTTATCTAAATGGTCTACGAACTATATTTACATCCCAATGGTGTACTGTTGATGGTCTTTGCTCAGCTAAATGATTTTTTTTGTAAGTCTGGGTTGTACATGGACCTGACTACTGACCCTCAATAAAAACATCGTCGGACCTGTTATAAATGACTACGCGTGGTAAATCTCAGTCATCTAAAAGATGAGAAATAATTTGAAATTAAATCATATTTAAATATTCACCTATAGAACATTGCCACTACCTCTTACAAAAAGTGTAAATGAGCGGTACTTGACGCTTGGTGTACTGCCTAGGTGGTTCACATTATAGGTTATAGTGGATAACAGGAGGAGTGGATAACCTATCTGACGACACTGAAGTTACTGTGACGTTCGCCCCAGAAAGGAGCGAAGGATTTCGGAACAAATGGATAAATGTTAAAGAACTTGTAGGGAAGCGAAATGTGCGCTCCTGAAGGGCACTAAAAAACCCAGACAGGGTGCGCACTCCCGCGATACTACGATTGGTTGATAGTGTATTGGATTGTAATCTGTGGAACCAAGTAAATATAAGGAGCCCAGTTTATCTCCACAAAAACAAATTACCTGAGGCTACTAATTAGGACAGATATATTTAAAAGCTTACGCTATGCAAAAAAGTCGGTGAGTCATACATAAGCTTCGTCTGTTAATTTGTACAAGCAGTAAAACATGCGTCAGACAAAAACATGTTTGTTTTTTTAACAAATTCCTGTATTCGCGTGCTAGCTTGATCCACTGCAATCAATTTTACGCATATCCGCGAAGTGTCCTGATGCAAGGACAAGTCGATCCACATTCTATAGGACAATTCCCTTGGTACTAGTTGTGTCCCTCGGTTTAACGTAGGTACCCGTAGATACCCGTAGAGTTTCGATTCTATCATACTCGATCTTCAATGCCTGTTTCATTCCCTTTAGGGCAAAATTTTCAGCATGTAGAAGTAGAGTTTTATGCTTCTAACTCTAAAAAGTCACAGACCCAAAAACCCAATTTCAAACTCTCGAGTGTAGAATATTCAAGAACGTGTTCACTTTTTAAAATTTATTTCAAATATAACGGATTTTCATACAAACTTTTAACCCCTTATTTCACCGCCTTACGAGTGCAGTTTTCAAAAATCCTTCGCGGATGTTAAGCATCGTTGTAAAAGCCAGCTATATAACAAAAATTTCCTTGTTCCATTTTATTGGTCATGCGGTTTCGGCTGTACGTTGATCTGTCAGTCATTGAGATCTTCATCAAGCCATAATAAATACATGTATGTCTAATATCGCGGGACGTGCAATATTACTATCACGTTGAGCAAGTAAGTGAGGTCCGATGGGTTGTGATTTCGTATGAAATGTACTAGAGATATAATTTATTATCTTATTTGTGCTATAAGTATACAAACTGTCGTCAGAGTATGTTTGTTTTGATTTTGCTGACTTAGAAGTATGATAACATCTGCACTTAAAGAGATTGCAGTCAGTATTTGACATGAATTAATCGTGCTACACATTTCTGAGACAAAGTTCATAATTCTGAGTTAGGCAGAGGTAGTGCCATGCTGCATAAGAGGAGGTAGTGCCATGCTGCATAGGAGGAGGTGGTGCCATGCTGCATAGGAGGCAGTGCCATGCTGCATAGGAAGAGGTAGTGCCATGCTGCATAGGAGGAGGAAGTGCCATGTATAGTGCACGACACTACATCTTCCTATGCAACGGAATTGGGCTGGCACGATCGGGGAGGTACCTCTCGCTCACATAATACCGCTATAAAGTGATATCTTCCGTGTCGCGGTTTGTGAGTAGTCGGTGGCCCAGGAGGGCGAGGGTATAGGGCGACGCATCGGCATAATAACTATGTGGATGTTCAAGAGTGTCGGTAGTCGTAAAAGGACACCGATTTCTCGTTTGCCCCTATTCTAAAAAAAATATTAACGGATGGACAACAAAGACATTACGTTAAGGTACTTCAAATACCATAGGCATATTTGATATGATCTTAACCAAGTGAACAAAACTAATTCATACTAGTGCGGACTAGATAAATTGTGCTCGACCTAACGTCATGACGTGCATGCGATGCGCATCATCGCGTGATTGCCGAATGCCGTTTGCTGTCAGTTATCCGTACGTTACGTAACCTTGACAGAACTTGTGCTGTCCTTTGGCGATCATCTTCGACCTTACGGCGCGCTGAGAACATCACGTGTAGCCTGTCGTATTGGCTAGCACGAAGGCTGTGCGTAAACACTTATTAAAATAACCAACACGTGATAACTATTGAGTTTATTTAGGACATTATAACGGTATGTACTATGGCGTCATAAGATCTAATTGACGAGGCATTCAACTCTGAGTTGAGATACGTGAGACACACGCTGGCCCTATTACGTTCGCATACGTTTAATATTGAAGATGACACCGTGCTATGTTTAACGTCCTCGTAACTGGCGCGACTTCGTGATAATCTAAAATAGGCATTCCTTACGTAACGCGGCGAGTCCAATTATTAATATTTAGTAGTAGTCTTATATATAGGAGATGTGTCACCAACGCACCAAAAATCGCTACCCGTTTATTCTGAATGTAATTTTACGAAAAGTATAGTAATTTCCATACGTACGAAAAACTTGCGCTTATCGAGGCTTCGTTGTTCGGTTTGAATTAGTATATACATATAACATAAAATGAACTTCTGATAAAATTGTGTAATTTCATCAGAAGTTCATTTTATGTTATATGGGTGCAAACGAGTAGTCGAGCATTTTGATCGTTGACCAGAAGAGTTGCCCCGATTCCCTCCTCCCCAGTGTACGTATATTATAGTATTTCCGAGATTCAGGATTAAATTCTAGACACATTGATTTCTTACACCACAGTTCGAGCAGTACACAACCAATGTCTAAGTTCTGGGGTCATCTCATAAAGAGGCTTGAGTTGTAACTGAAGTGTCCCATGACACACTCCCAATCAGAACCCGCGCCGTATAACATACTATGCCGTTATGTTTAATAACATTTTGTTTAAACCCCTCCGCAGTTAATATTTTTGTCTTCGCCTCAAGAGTAAAGCTATTGTCCCTGATAAGAGTTCCAGTTCGTGATTGTTATGACTAGCTCCGACCCTAAATTGCGTAGAAAAAAGAGTACTGCCGTACGTGTCATGAGTACTTGACTCTAAGTTCTATATAAAAAGGATGCTTCGTTTCTTGACCCTAAATTCCGTATAAAAATGATTCATAACATGTTGTAAGAATTCCTGCCATGTGTCGCTGATACACTATCCGTTGTTTTGAGACCAGTTTCCTCGACAGTTGCCGGAATAATTCCTGGAGGAAGTTACCCAAACGTAAACCACGTTATATTATTTTCACTATTTAGCATAATGTGAAACAACGTCCATGACGCGAGGTATGTCAACAAAGATCATGACAGAAAGAAAATAAGGACACATTTTTTTCATATTGCTGTGAAACAAAATACTTTTTAAAGAATAATCTCTGTTTTATCGCAGAAGAGGCAAATGTTTATTCAGTCGTTAATCTAATATTTATTACTTAAAGGTACATGCGCATATTCGTATCTGCCCTTTTCGCGAACCCTTTTCAGCCGAGTCAACCACAATATTTGACGCTGATGAGTGGTGACTTCTCCACCCGGGGAAATACCTCTCTCTGAGACTAATCAGAGTGACGCAGTGCAAATATTGTAAATGTAAGCGTTCTATGTAGGGGCAAAATAGACGACTCTTTTCTCTTATAATTTTCGTCAATTAGGAAATTAGAACTGCGCAGTGCGCTTGGGATAGGATCGTCCCAACGCATTTTAATGTGATATCTTATCTTTCATGACATAGTAATGGGTGCTGGCCCTATCTTGTTTAAAAAAGATTTGAAATTTATTGCTTTACTTGTTACATAAAATGTAAAATATCTACTGTGTACGTGTCCCTATAATTATAATTAAACTGTATCTACTACTTTTGTTACTATTGGAACCAGGATAATTATTTCTAGAACATCTGTCTACCACTCTAACTAAACCGATGCAAAAGCAAAACCAAATTTACATGTTTTACCTAACAACGCAATGGAGGGTTATTATATAGTTCTTCTTCTGGAGCCTTTTCTTCCGAGGAAGTAGTAAATTTCAAGCAAAAAATATGTAATGTCCTTCATATAAGTGATATCGTGCGCCTCTGGGCATAGGCGTTCTCTAGCAACCATTGTTTATTGACGCTGTTGTCTGTCTCATGTTGCCAGCGGTCCATCCGGTTTATCCACCTGCCTCCTATTCCACCACCACCACCTGCCGCCGCCTTCCTCGACTCCTATTTCCACCACATATTAAGGCAAGGATGTCACTGTTGGCTTTGTTCTTGTAACATCATGCATCTAATGTAACATCCGTACGTGGAAGAAGAGTATATTACGTTTTATTGCTTCCCCCAATGGGCGGATACACATCGAGAGGCCGCAAGAACTGCGACAGTATTGCTGGCACTTTACGGCGGTGTCATGTCAGTGACAGGTACCACCCCGCTCGTGCCAGCCCAATTCGGCTGCAATGGTGCATGCACTACCTCTTATTGAAATAACATGTAGGTAACCTACCAAGAAGAATTGTGTTCACATTAGATGGACTTCGAGATAATACAGTATGTAGGCATATCACCCTTGTTTAAACTGCAATAAGGACTAATTGTTTTTTTTTAATTCTAAATAGTCATGGTAGGTAGCCATTTATAATTTATAAAAATGTATTAGACAAAACACATTGTATTTCCTATTGAGACACTAATAGGTTTCGCAGTAGTTGGCTTCTCCTGTGTCATTGCCTGCTAACAGCATAGTACATTAAGTACTAATAGGATCTGGATTCTAGGACATTTTTAATGTAGGAGGGTATAAGTTGTTGTACTATGAAATGAGTTGAACATGTATAGAGTTTCGATGTGTGTGTGTGTAAAAGTAGTGTCACGCTGCAATGCTGCAGAATTGGGCCGACACGACCGGGGAGGTACCTCTCGCTCTGATGATGATCTTCATGGGCCATTCATTCACGGCAGCGCAGAGGCCATTTTACTACCGCGCGCGAGCTGCCCTCGATGACAGGTTCGGGGCATGGTGGTCCCCACCGTCCATCTATTCATGATATTATTAGTTAATTGGCCCATTGGAGGAAAGAAGGAAAGAGGGCAACGCATCTGCATGATAAATATGTGGATGTGTATGGGCGCTTGCTCTATACTACAAAAGTTACATTAAATTAGAACTTAGAAACATTCTCATATAAAACCCTCGGTGAGTCCGACTCGTACTTGACCGGATTTTAAATTTGGCCGACTGCGCAACGCGAAGGGGCAAATGTGTTTACACTATTCTCTTAATCTTTCTCTTTACCTCGGAGGGAGTTAATTTGTTACATGTGCAAGACTCTCTCAAGTCATTAACATTTTATATAACGCTTCGTTAATGTTTATATAACTTGTGCCAACGTCTACATGCGAAGATGAGATTTATCTTATACAAAAGACAATAGCTTTGGCGATCTGCACCTTTGGAGCCAATAGCGTGGAGCGTACATTCTTTTATATGCTTATAACAGAGGAGAAACGTGCAGTCGTAGTTACTTGATGACCACCGACCCATTAACATAAGCACCCAATATCAGATGCGCTGTCCTCCTTTATTCCGTCCAACCTATATACTTGTGAATATTCGGTGGCCCATAGGCCACCGAATATTCACAAGTCACAAAGGAATGTGGCGGCTTCATGTGAGCCGTGAGTGAATGATACCTCGCCGGTTGTCACGGCCAGATTGGGCTACAATGCAGCATGTACACTACCTCTGAAGAGAAGTAAAGTAGCCACTATAGACAATATTCACCCTCACAAAGTCATTATTTGTAAACATAGAACGCAGTATCGCATAGAGATTACTGCTATCAAATTTCTTTTAATTAGATAAGCAGCTAACTGGGAAATACCTATTATTAGTTTAATATCGCTGGAGGCACTACGCAGAGTTCAATCACAAAGCTAGTCTCACGTCTAGAAGAGATACTTAGTATTTACCGCTAAACTAACTGAATGTAAGATAATGCCGATACGGTGGCTGACTGAAAACATTTCAGACGTTTGATAAATAAACGGATAACCAGAAGCACATCATTCAGTAACGGTGACATACCGAGATCGTGTTGGCGGTCAACGCCCTGCGCGGAGGCTGCAGGAGTATCACTCGGGCACTGTTGAAACTCGTTTATGTTATTGAGCACCTTTGTCACTGTTTATTCACAGAGCACAACACAACGATAAGGCTTAAAACACGTGTGTATCGACGCTCGCGCGAGACAGAACTGGCGATAGACTTTGCCGAACGCCGACTGGCGTTGAAGAGCCGATTGCGCCGCGCGCGGTGTGCCGCGGAGATACGCGGGGTAGGAGCGGGAGGAGTGAGGATCCCACCCTCGCCAGCCAGGATGAGCCCGGATCTCTGGGGTGTTTGACCGTCTCCACCGACAGTAATTATGCTTTCAGTCTGCTAGAAGATTCATACAAATTATAATTTCATGCGCTGCTTTTCCGTCGCTGCGCTAGACGCCGGCCGTAAACCAAATACGTTTTCACAAAAGTAATTACTTACGCTGATGAAACTACGGCAGAAGTTATTTATATAAAATGGAATTTCAATCTATAGAATGCGAGTTATAAAACCGTGATTTTTTTCTACAGTTACCTGTAGTAAAAAATTAAGTTTCACTACATGTATAGGGAAAACGAAGCATTGGTCGACCGTTCACCAGGTGGGAAGACGATCTTCGTGTAGTAGCTGGTCCGGGATGGATGCGAGTAGCATGAGATCGTCCTCCTTGGCGTTCATATTTGATGGTTATCAACAGTTCGAAGTGATACTTCTTTTGGCGCGTCGGGAAAAATACCGCCGTAAAATGACATCTTCAGTGTCGCATTTCGTGCGGTATGTGAGTAGCCGGTGGCCCATTGGGAGAGGGGATTATAGGAGGGTAACGCATCTGCGTAACAATCATGCAAATGTCCATGGGCGTCGGTAGTCGTAAAAAGGCTCCGATTACTCGTTTGCCCCCCTATCCTATTAAAAGAAAAGTACGTACACACCCACTCTTTCTTCTAACATAGGGGAGCAAACGATAAACCGGACGCTTCTTCACAACTACCGACGCCCCTAGCCATCCACGTATTAATTGTCAGGCAGATTATTCAGGATTGGACAAAGGGAGGCTGGGTAGACTCCCTCCGTCGTCTAATCTCAGTAGTTGTCATGCTCTCTATCACATCACACTGCCGTAAAGTTTCAGCTATACTGTTGCATTCTTGCGGCGATAGTAAGTAGCCGGCAGCCCATTGGGGGGAGAAGGAAATGAGGGCGACGGATCGGCATGATAACAATAATGCGGATGTCTATCGGGCGTCAGTAGTCGTTAAAAGGCTCCTTATTTCTCGTTTATACCTATTTACAAAAAATGAAAAGTTATTTAAACAGTCAATCTCGAAAGGCACGTTTCCTGCAGTTTGATGTATTTCCGTAAGCAGTATCAAGCTCTAGCCTTTTTTTAGCCAACGATTGGAATCGATTGGTGTTTATTACAAAAAGACAAGAGCACGCACAATTCTCTTACTCCCCTCTTCCGGTATCGGTCGGTAGCCCGAGACACGGGGGTGTAACACCGCCCACTTCAAGTAACTGGAACTAAAAAATCCCAATAATTATTTTTTGGACTGACCCGGGACTTGAAGGCCTATTCAAGACCTGTGGTGTAACATTCTTACCACTAGATGACGAACCCCACTCCATACGCCAGACGCCAGCGCCGTGGCCAGTTTAACTACCGCACTTTGGCGACCTCCCTCCGGCCGTGATAGTAATAGTTAAATTTGCTATTATAAACACTCGATTTAACTTTCGACACCAAACCTAGTCTTTCATAGGAATCCGATGAATGTGTATAGGCCTTCACTTCGCTTCCACAGAATAAGTACAGGTCCGAAGGAAGAAAAGGGAAAAAGAAAGATCACGAAAACATAAAACAACACACACTCACATGGTGCACATCAAAACTCTACAGGACTCTTCTTGCAGGATTATGCAAAGGAACGAGTATGTAGAAACTATGGCACAAGATTGCAAACATTGACGTTACCACTCACAAGAAGTAGATGGTGAAGGAATTCAGTTCTAACCATGTACATTTCCTTTGTACAATAATATCAGCAAACTTACTGGAAATAAATTACTGAAGGAATTAATTCACAAATGAATAAGACGTTATTGGAACATTGCCATTTTGCGGTTGATCTTTAGATATTTGTTAGGTGTGTACTGTATACTGTGTAGTCGTGTAGGTACAACCCCTTGCGCTTACATCGGTAGATATGAGCAAGAGAATGCTCGTATGTCCCGTCATTTACAATACTACTAATAAGCCTAGCGGTCTTTTTTTTCTAAAGTTTTTGATCACCTGCCATGGCTTCTTGGTTTCTCTGCAATCCTAGTGGAGCCAATGAGCGTGTTATTATGACTAACATATTGGTTCATGTATACGTTCACATCTATTATGTATTTACATGATGTTTAATATCTAATAATCAGAGACTGTCAGGGAATTAGTAAGTAGTAAAACAGTTATCCATAACGGTATACGTTTAATTTAATTTGCTCTTGTTTGAACTTAATAAATGTGCAAATTGTGTGAAATATGTAAATGTAAAATTATTTAGTGCTACCTGTTTACTCGCCATTAGAGAAACTGTCTAATTTTGCAAGCGCGGGATCACTAGCAAATTGTCTAAAGTTCTTAGTTTGAAATGTGTGTCAGTAGATTACTGTAGGCCCTGTTAGGCTTTCCTCGCCATCTAAGACCCTCTCATCCAAGGACCCAGTAACAATTATGATCAGTTCTCTTTTAGCCACTCTTTCATTCATTTCCTCTTTCTTGCTCACAATTAGTAGAGAATTAAATATGCTTAGGTTAAATGGCAAAGTCTGTCCTAGATTGAAAAATGTGTTTAAAATTTGTTTTTTTTTTTTTCGGAGGGACCTAACACTGTTTGGCGGCGCTTGTCCAGCCTCAACGGTTCGACTAGCGAAGACTTTTTCTTCTTCAAGTTTTGGGGAGACGATAGGAGGCAGACCCCCCCTTTTCCCGCAGACGGGAAGAGATGTACCAGGTTGATTGTGGGCATACCCTATATTAACTATTTTTGGGACTGAAAAGGGGGAAGCGGTCCCCCTCCCCACTCCAGTTCAATATGTAAGGTTTCATCGCTCGACCGGTACGAGCGGAGTACATGATATTGGTTCTAGCAGGAAAAATGCATTTCCGCACCATCCAGTCTACCCAAGGAGGCCTCAAGTGTGTGTCGGGCTCAGGTCGTGAAGTGATAGCTACTACCGACAAAAAACTGCTATCCGTTAGTTGGCCCTATTGGAATTTTACTGCGGGAGCGTGTCTTGGTGTCTTTTTGGTTGTGTTCTTGGACGGACTTAGCAACTGCTATCGCGATCGCGTCGACGGCGTCGTGCAATACATGCCTCGGTCGACGGTAACAGGAGTCGGTTAATAAAGTCGGATTGTATTCCGACGTTTGGACGATTAATTTATTTTTGTGATTAAAGGCACGGACAAAGAACTTTTGAGACAGCTCATTGAAGTGTATTTTAATCGAGGTCAATTGAAAGTCACAACGTCGTTCGATGTTTCGGAAGTACCACGGGCATCCAGTAGCAATGCGTAAGAGTCTATTTTACATCACAGAAGACAGCGCCCGTGCCGCGTTGCCGGCCCTGTGTTTTGAGTCCCGATAGTACGTATTCCGAGAGGCGGTTACTTGTTGTGGACAGCTGTGGCTGTCGCGAAATGCGAACTGCTCGTCTAGGAATAGGTTTTTCTCACACACGGTTCACATCACGGTTTTATGAGAGTTATGGGTCGGTAACTAGTGGGCTCTACCCGGGGTGTCCCCGGTTTGTGTATGACGATCACTATGGCTTCCTTCCATATGTCTGGGAAGGTGCATTGCGCCAAAAGGGCGTTAAAAATGGACACTAGGAGGTGTAAAATAACGGTAGGCAGCTGTTTCAGCGCCGGGCCTGGGGGCCCTCTTTGAGTGTAGGTTCTTTATTAGATCCTTTACTTCTTCTGTGTCCGTCAGACGTATGATCTCATCATCATCATCCGGTGACACAGCCAGTCGGGCCGTTACTATACTTTCTACCGCTTTTATGTGGGAGGGGTCCGTGGGGAGGGAGCTAGGAGTGCATTGACTCTCTAGTGTGACTGCTAGGCACTCGGCTTTTTCGTCATCTTCTAATGCAGGTAATCGATTTTCACGGTTTAGTGGTGACATTTGAGCCACCGGTTCGGATTTCATAGCCTACGCTAGTGGCCAGCAGGCCGTATGAGACGGAGATTGTTCGCTGACGAAGTGATCCCAACTCCCGTTTATGAACTTGGGTGTAGCCTTTTTGATTTGATAGTATGTTCAAAGACTATATATGAAACTATTATCCTTTGGAGATCGCAAAATACAAAATATTATAACTTCACTTCGAAAAGTTAGGAACAGCGTAGATAGTTGCGGAGCACCTGTTAAACAACATAGGTACAAATATTATTCGTAGTAAGTAGCGGGAGAAACATTTGCTATGCTCAACCATTTTTAGAGATAACCATGTAAACGAGCTGTTTCCTGAATAGCAGAGAGAAGGAGTAGAATTAAAAATACAGAGGTTCCCATCCCTCCTATATATTTTCTTCTTTATTTTAAACATTATTAACTTAAAGTGAACAAAAGGTTGTTGCTTTCCAAATGCCAAAACGTCATTACTGTTTCGATTTAATTATTCTTCCAGTCATTGCATTAAGAAATAAAGTAATATAATAAGATAATTGCAACTTTTAAAGAAATAACACATGCGGATCTCTATGAGCCTAGTTATCAAACCTCTCCGACTGTTTCCCCCTATACTACAAAGTAATTTGTAAGAAACAAAGACGTAGATTTTTCCGTTGTACGTGACCTCTACTGCACAGTCAGCCCTGCAGATAGCTAGTGCCTGCAGGCTTGCGGTCTGCCGCGACATTAGCGTCGATAAGCAACACTATATCGTATATCACCGCGGAGGAATAACTAGTGCCGCACCGCAATGTGCACTATCAAGCCGCAGAGTAGTTCATCCGAGTTCAGTGCTACGTGACTAGGAAACTCGATATTGCACTTCAAAATAGACCTTGGGTTGATTCCTTTGAGTATCAAACCAATTTAACACCTTGAAGCCTATTAACCATATTAAATGTATTCTTAGACGAACCACACAGTACCTGGATTGATTATTATATCTGTTCCCCGAGTTCACTTCTATTTAAATAGGAAACTCTGTGTTGCACTTCAAAACAGACGTGGGGCTGGTTCCTTTTGGGTAATGAACCAGGTTAAAACTCAAATGTTGATTCCTATTAAGCACATTAAGTGTATCATTTTCAACTAATTTGTAATTATTCACTGACTTCGCTTATCTGAGACTAGGAAACATAATATAGCACCTCAAAATGGACCATGGCTTGACTGCTATTTTATTCTATTATATAACGTAATGTAAATGTATAGGAAAGCTGAATAAAGTTTTGTTTTGTTGTTAAATGCTTATAAAATCTTAAATTTTCGTAATAGAGAAATAGTAGTTACAGCCTGCGCAATAAAATATTGTGAGCGTGAGAGTAAAATATATCTGAGGAATAAGTCATAGCACTTTAAACTTAAACTTTGTTGCAGACACACTCGATTATGTAAATAACTAATTAATTTCTGTGCGTGTCCTTTAGAAAGATGACATAAATACTCATTACAAAAAATATTTCCTAAACTAACCGACATTTTGAAGATGTTCTTATTAAGAAGACAATTTTTTCATTTAATATTTATTGTATTTTAGTAAAATAATTGTATGCCTTAAAAACAAATAAGATTACACAAAAAAATTTGCTTTTCTACATGATCAAATTAATATAAATACAAATATTGTTCTAAAATTTTATAAATGTTAGTAAGTTGTAACAAAAATATAAATATAACATATTAAACAAGACAGAGGTAATAGAACAATGAACACTCCATTCCTAATATAGCGAATATTACAGGACTCACCCTAGTTGAAATTTTGGAAAACAAGGACTTGGTCATACAGTAATATTTGTTAACTAACTGTCTTATACAGTTCCTGTAAACTACCTCTGACATTATCGAAATCACATCTAACCTACGTCAACAAATTATTTTTGTGCTATAAATCAAAATAATAAAAAATAAGAAACGATTATGCATTGTAATCGGGATCTTCTATGTCCGATTCTGGTAATACATCTTTGATACTTGCATCCCGTGAATATTCTAGTTCTAGAATATTGAGAGTGTGTAGAGTCTTAGTGTAGAGCGGTCGACGTCAAACCATATAAACTAGTAGTGTAGTTGTGCTGTTTTTTGATTGACTCCACTAGCTGGAAAATCTGATAGCCACTTGAACATATCAGTATATACCGATAGCAGTACATACACAGTAGCGAATCATACACTAGTGTCACTAGTGTTATTATTCGCAATGGCACCTTGATAAAGTAGTTAGCTTATGTATGTAGAGAGAAAGTTAATAAGAAGAAATGAATGAATGAATAACGTCCGTAGGCGTCATTTGCACTTTTACTTCTGTTGTCTTATTCCAAGATTTTTTTCTGAATTTTAAATCTTGAACGTTGACAATTGATTTATTACGCGTATAATGGCTTACAGGTGCAAAATGTTTTTTATGTCGAACTACATTTTCTTTCATAATTGCATTCTGCCGCTATTTGTACCAAAGACATGAAGTATTTCTTTGGTACAACAAATACCGGCAATTTCGTCATGTTTAAGGCAGATTGTATAAAAGTGTTACACTTACAGAAAACGTATTTTGAAATACGGTTTTGCAAAGTAAAACCTTTTCTTTGAGGCACGTATAAGACAAAAGCAGTACAAAAAACTTATAAACGGCCAACATGTTGGAATCATGAGAACATTGTTTTTTTTCTAAAGTCCTTCATATGTCACGCAATAAAGGCCCACTGCTGCGAATGGTTACCTAGATTCCAAAACGTTTTAAAAAGCTACGACATCTAATTTTGAAAGCATTAACAGAATCTTTTGTTTTGCTATTTGTAGTTTCCCAGATAGTTAAACGTAGGCTTCTCTTGAATTAAACTAACACCTGTTTTTCGCGAAGCCCATTGGCTTTTTCGATTTCAATTTGTTATTTACCCTATTTTTGGTTATTAATTTTTTTCACATGTTGACGCTATTTTTTCGTTGTGTGTCAACGAACCAGAAATTTCACTGGATCCTAGTTGGATTAGAAAGTTGTATTAGACAAGGTAACCGTGCTATCGTTAAAATAGTTACATTCGTTTACAGGTTCACCAAGGGACATGCATGGATTTGGAATAGTTGAAACCAAGGATTAAGTACATGATAATATGTTAACCGTCGAAAATCTCGGTCAGAATTTTCATTAATGTCAACACTAGAAGAAATAAATAAATTTATATACTCTTTTGCCACAAATAATTTATTTTTCACTTTACCTTTAATTTATTATTTGTGGAAAATGTATATAAATTTATTTATTTATTTAAGTGGTTACATGAATTTCCATCAAGAAGTGACAATACATTCAATCAACTATTTCATTAGTGTGATTTTCAGCTGTTAATTGTGCTGTCTCCGTTTCACAAATTGAGGTGTTAATATTGTAAGATTTTAATTAAGTAAATTGTAAATAAATAAGAAATGGCGTTAAAATTGAACAAAATGATATAGAAGTATTATTTTGTTCCTCGTAGAAATATGATTTGACAGTTTGTTTTCCGTCGTTAAACACTTCCAAAGCCGACCTTCAACATTCATTAAAAATCCTTTCAGTATTTACACGTGTCATTAAAAAAATTACCTTCACGCTTGTTATCCTCGAAGACGTAGTCCAGTACTCCACAACTCGTAAGTCCAGTAGATATACTAGAATACCCACGATTAGCCAAGGTACTGAGGCCCACGATGTCATATGTGGCAAGCCTGTGGCCACTTTGGGCACATTCCAATCCCGGACAATGTAATGCGTGCTTAGAATAATCTGAGAAACATTAAATAACAGTTGCCCGACCTGGGGTCGAACCCAGGACCCCAAGCGGCTAACGGTCTCAACAACCCACACCGTTACACCGCGGAGGCGACCAATACCACACCAAAAATAACAAAATCGATATTTTTGCTAAACGTAAATGAAAACAAATCCATTAAAAAAGCATCGTATAAACAAACATGTTTGACATGTCATCATTTCAATAAGAACAAAAGCTATTTTTAATTTGAAAAAATATTTAATGAATCATATTTTTAAGGTGCATACTATAGTTATACGTGAAATAAATATATTTAAATAAGTTTTTCACAGTATAAGCGGATATATCTGACATAATCTTCTACTGTTGTAGTTTACGAGAACAATATATTGATTCTATTAGCTTCATATTATTGTTGAACATTCAATGTAAATTTATTGACATTCCTACTTTCCCTCATTAGCTTCCTGAATATAATTAATTGAATCTTGAGCTTCAGAAACACATAAAACCTTTTTTCTCGAGTTTGCAATAGCATCTAACAATATCAAATGTAATACCAAACAAGTTTGATCTACTGTTTTTAATATTTTATGTTATTGTTTTGGGTAATAATAAGAAGTGGTAACAACGTCAGGTAATAATAGTAATAAGTACTACAAAACACAACTAAATGTTAACTGTTAAAACATTGTTTTCATGGCGAGAACAAGCATCGACACGCCTTACTGGGGAACTCCCGTAAATCGCGTTAAGTCCGACAAGACCGGCTTCGCAGCAAGTGACACGCATTTTAAAACACCTTACAAAACGATTAGTATAGGTATCTGCATTTACGACACTTTTTATTTGTATTTGCAATACTTGTTGTCTTATACGATTTGAATTTCTGGGTAAGTGCATAAAATAAAAAAATACTTATACAATTTCTAGGTAAGCGCATAAAATAATAATATACATGTATGAGCATATAGACACTCTAAAGTAGTGTTTCCCAAACTTTTTTAGGCCATGCTCCACCTTAACATTGTACATACATAATTTTTAATCTTTAAAAATTGTTTTGTTCCCTTAAAAAATATAAATGATATGTTTTAGGAAGGAATCACTATGAAATTGTTATCAAAACATCGTAAGTAAAATTTCAAAACATATAATGAAAAACCGAAATTCAAAATAATTTTAATATTGATTTTTTTATATTCCTTTAGTGCGATCCTTGCGCTTGATGCTTGCTGCACAGAGATTTTATATTAGGTTCCAATTTACTTAGCTTTAATCTCAAGTCTCCACGTTGTGTTATATCAAGTCGATTTCTTTTTTTTATCAGTAAATCATTTACAGCACTAAATCCACATTCAGCTAAATATGAAGATGGAAACGGTAGTAAAAGTTTTCTTGCACATTTGGTTGCATTTGGGTATTTAGTTTCAGTTTCTTCACAAAGCCATGCCATCGCTCCTTTTATATTAAATAAAGTTTTTACGGATTCATCATTTTGCAATTCTGCGAGTTCTTCTTGATACTGCATATTTGATATATCAGACAAATCCACTAATATTGGCTGCATCATCCATGTTGGGAAATCAATTTGTTTTAAATCAGAAAATCTTTCTTTTAAACCAGCAGATAGAATATTCAAATGATTGACAATAACAAGTAAAGCGGTATCAGTTACCTCACATTTCTGGAGCCAATGAAATTGTTCAAAGTTTCTGTTGTTAATGTGTTTCTAATATAACTCTATATTGGTAATGAAACCAAATATCTTTGTTTTTGCATCGACAAGTGTTTTTTTGCTCCTTGAAGTTGCTTATTTAATATACTTAGGTTTTCAAAGATATCGGCTAAACTTACAAATGCTTTACCATCGATTGTTAACAGATTCCATCGATTGTTATATTTTTCATTGGTATATCATTGACATCTAAGTAGTTTTTTAACTTATTATATATATCTTTGGAGGTAGTGGTGCTTTCTAATCTTTTACAGAACAACATTTCTTCAGTAAAATGCCCTTCATCAATATATCTTACATAGGTTATCAATACTGCCTCACTGTCTCTCAAAGTTGATTCATCCATTTGTACTGAGAAATTTCTTGTTTTCAGCTTTTCAACAAGTTGTTTTTCAATATCCTCACTCATTTCGTCTATTCTTCTGCTAACAGTATTGTTACTGAGTGGCATAGCTTTTACATCTTTGTCAACTTTTTCCACAACCGTTTTAAGAAATGCTGATATTGACGGTTTTATCAAATTCTCTCCTATAGTGTGATTTTTTCCAGTTTTAGCGATTAATAAAGAAATTTGACAACTAGCCTCAGAAAGACGATTATTTGTTAAAGAACGAGCAGTAAACAGAAACTGTAATGTTGTTCTTTTTTCAAACTTTTCTTTTAAAGTTTTAAAGTAACTCAAATCCGAATTTATATGAGCACTATGCTTCGCCTTCAAATGTGCCTCAAGACGACCTCGTTTCATTGATTCGTTGGTCAAGCATTGCAGGCATAAAAGACAAAACGGCATCCGGTCATCGTGAACAGCGGGTATGAACCCAAATTAAATTTTAAATATTCCTCCGAATATTGACGAGTTTTTTTATTGTTTGTACCACTCATTTTATTATGGGCTAAAAAAATCAATTAAAAAACAATATAATAAAATATGTGTTAAAATTAATTCAATATGACAGAGTAAACGTATGACGCAAAGAAACACATTTATTTAAATGTATATAATACGATTACCGATATTTTTTTCACTTGACAAAAATTTCTGGAAAGTTAAATGCTTCTAAAATTAAAATAAATATAAATAAAATCAAATACTTACCAATTATATCTATACAATATTGTTGTTGGTGGGTGTTAAAATAACAATAACAAAATAATAATTATATAAATTTATTTAGAATACAACAACTTAAATACTTTTATATATTGAAAACTGCTTGTGTATCTTGAGCGAACGATGTCGACTATACTACTGATCGTGTTGTGATGCGCATTGCGCAGTCCTGAGTTGTGTGTGCAAGTGAGTAATACGATATAGGCGTAACGGCTACAATATATCTAAATATATTTGTTAAATCAACGATTACTTCACGGATACTTATTTCAAATTAATACCAACTGAATGATGTGAAAAACTACAGAATTTGAGTTGGGCCAATTAGGTGCGAACAACGCCGTTGTATAGCGAGTTTTAAAACGTCCGGGGTTCCCCGCTACAAGTGGCGCACTCCAAGGTGAATCCCGGACGGAGTTTACTTGACGACTCTAATTACCCAGTTGATATTTTGGTAACGTCAAACGAAATTGTACCTAATAATTATTTACAGCATTTTTTTAAGAATTTGCCTTTTTTGTTAAATTTGTCACCGATATTTAGCATTGCATTTAAATAACCCAAAGCGAAAGGGTTAAAGTCGTGTCGAGTCCATTTTAAAATCGCCCCCCTTAACTATCAAATCGCCCCCCTGTGGGGCGTGGGCCCCACGTTGGGAAACACTGCTCTAAAGCCATGTATGCAACAAAAAGAAATGCCATTTTGACATGTTTACGTACTTGTATACGAAAGGGACTGTGGAAATATTCTATGAGAGTAGGAAACTTGCAATTGCACTCCAAAATAGTCCTTGTGTTAATTCATACTTACTCCTTAATTGTATTGAATACATTAGGTCCCTACGTATGAAATTGGCGTTTTTCATACTGGCCACTTTAATCACGAATTTCCCCTCTTTGGTAAGGACTTCGAAATTCAGTTGTACAGCTATTTACTCATGTATTTGTGTTTTGATGACGGTCATTCATATGATTTTTTTCTTCTGTCTTTTTCTGTATGCGTCAGCCATACCAAATGGAAAGCTTAGAATATCGCAGTATTTACGAATACAAGTTCCGCCGTGGCACTAGTGCTGCGGAAACGACTCGAAGGGTTAATGATGTGTATGGCGGTCGTGTTGCAAAAGAAAACACAGTTCGCTTATGGTTCCAACGTTTACGCCTTAGGTTGATTCCTTGAAAGCATGTTAAATATGTCATTACATTGGATAAACCACATACTTCTAATTAGGCAAATACGAAAACTATTCATCGGGACTCGGACCAATGAAGACTGTAGTTATATTTAGGCACGACGATAAGGAGATACACTCCAACTTTCCCTCTGATGGGATAAGATGTAGCAGAAGATGTATCAGATGTAGGTAAAATATTTCAGTTTACAATGGATCATCGGCACTCTCACTGGCAGCATGAAACTCTACATCATAGCAGTCGCTTTGTCCTACTCTTTTCAGGACGTCGTGCAGGCTGAGTTTATCGACATACACAAAACTATTAAATTACATTATAATTATGTATTTTTATAATATTATTATATATGAATATTATTATATAATTGAATAGATCTTAGTTCCACCGTGGGACAGATATATGGTTTAATATAGTAACAATATTATTTGTATGAAGAGAGTTATGAATGTAGATGAAGCAAGCAGGTATGTAAGGATAAGTGGCACTCCGTGCCTATACCATTAGGGAACTGCCGTGAAGAAGAAGTGTGTGTGTGTGTGTGTGTGTGTGTGTGTGTGT
>JAFELO010000570.1:150481-175075 GCA_017140195.1 Eumaeus atala | reverse complement strand
TGCGTGTGCGTGTGCGTGTGCGTGTGCGTGTGCGTGTGCGTGCGCGTGCGCGTGCGCGTGCGTGTGCGTGTGTGTTTGTGTGTGTTTGTGTGTGTTTGTGTGTGTGAGTGTATAATAATATAATGTATTAAGACTAACTGTGTCTCGCTGTTTTACTCGCGTAATTTTGGGTTGTCCGAAGGGAACTATTCATTAGTAAGTATTTTTTGCCATTCTTGATTATAACCTATAGACGTCTATCCCAAATTTCATGTTAATCTGTTCAGTAGCTTTTGTGTACAGACACATGCATACAACTTTTCTCATTTATAATATTAGTAGGACTAATAGCTGCAATACGTCAACTATACTAATGTTATGAATCTGAAGAGTTGGTTTGTTTGAATGCGAATATCTGTAACTACGGGTCTGATGGGAAAAAAGTACTTCAGTGTTAGATAGCCAATTAATCGAGGAAGGCTATATGGGGGATTATGCGGGTGAAGCCGAGGGAAGCTACTTGTAAAACACAATTGTATTGATGAAGTAAAGAGCTCGCTCTACTACAGTTACGTTTCATAATTTAGACATCTTTTGATTCGTGACGCGTGTGGTAATAGCAATTGTATTAGTATAGATTATCGACGTATTTCACTACGGCAAACCGTTTTCAGATGCAGGGCCATTTTATTTTGTGGCGTATCAAAAACAAGCCGGATTGAATATGGCTAAGTGAAATTGCGCCAGAAAGAGTACGGCGTTATACGTTAATCAATAAAGCTAGCCTTATTGAAATAAAGCGAATCCTTATCAGCCTTTTTTGACGTTTGTGTCCCTAATTATACCATTGGCGTTGCTTGACATGACAGTAACAATGGCGTCGATTTTCGAACACAGAGGAATAAGAACTATGCGCAGAATGGTTCGCCTAAGCTTTATTTATATTATTTTTTTATTTGTAAGTCTCGCAATGATAAACCGGTGAATCGTTAGCCCGCCACAAAATTAAAATGACCCCGTTTTTGAAAATGGCTAGCCGTAATGTTATACGGCCATTCTTACAATACGACTACGTCAGATATACAACATGCAAATGAAAAACCTACGAACTTATGTAGCGTCAATAACCTGTAGGAAATATTTCCTTTGAAGCCAAAACATTACGTGTCTCTAAGGTGAACAAATACCTTTAGCCTTTGAATGTTGTCAGTAAATTACATAATTGTTAACGGTCTATCTCGTTTTGCAGACTTATTTGTTTATGTGCAATGATGAATACTATCTTAAAATTTGCGATGCACATAGGACTGAGTTAAGAACCGGATCTTTCTTTTTTTATAGAATAGGGGGCAGACTTTTTACGACTATCTAAGCCCATGAACATCCACATATTTACTGTGCCGATACGTTGAAACCACAGGAAACGCGACACTGTAGATGTCACTTTACGGCGGTATTATATGAGCGGAGAAGTACCTCCGTGGTCGTGCCGGCCCAATTTTGCATAGTAGGAGGTAGTGTCATGCACTATGCATGGCACTACCTCCTCCTATGCGGCAGGCAGTACCTCTTCCTAGTGCAGTTTCGTTCTAAAATTCCAGTTCACTGGAGCAAAATAAACTCTACTTCATTTTACAACACCATTCAATGATACTCTAGTAAATGGTTATATTTATTTTACATCCTTCAATTACATTACAATTTGAAAAATGGAGTGCATAATTTTTTATGGCGGTTCGTTGTCTACATCTATCCAAAAATCCTTTGTTGTTTTCCAAAATCCCAGACGAATTCGCAAATACAGGCAGTGATAATGCAATACCTACATATCGATCGGTCCAAAGTTCAAAGACCTCCCAATAATTAACAAAATAAAAACCGTGAAAAAGCAAAGCACATTATTTAGGTTACGCGTGATTGGTATGGATTTACATGGCATTGAGGTTAAAGGTAAATTGACAATAGCAAGCAGGTCAGTTATTGGTCGCTAAACAAAAACATAATCATGTTAAGGGTATGTGAGATACTAGGCTATCAGAAATAGAGAGGAGCCACGATTGTTGGAAATATTAAGCTAGAGAAGGGATAATTGGTGGTAAGTAAGCTGAATGGTACTCACACCGCTCCTGAACTTGAAGAACAGCGACATGGCGCGTGGCGAGGGGCTACGGTGACGCGCCTCGTACTGCCGTGTGCTGCCGCGCTGCAGCCGGGCGGGCGGCGGTGCGCGCATCTCCGCTCGTCCATTCAGCTCAGGACTTCAACGAATCCACATGCTTGTTCTGATTGCCAGCTAGGTAGATGGAACGTCGAAACATTTCTTTAGTGCTGACTTTAGAACTGACTAGTCTGCCTGTAGTCTGGATGGAGATTTTAGATATTTTAGAAGAAAATAAAATCTGTGTAATGGTGGCCAACATCATTAATTCCGAATTTTTCCACTACCTGTATGTAGCATCGAAGAGCAAAAATATTGGCTAATGTTTTATTCTAATATGTACATACACTTCTTAGACACTGAGATAGCTTAACGCATGAAATTCAAACGTCCATACGTACGAAGTTGCAGGAAAAAGCAAGGCAATTATGTATTTATATATAATCGTTTTTATATATTACATGAGTTCCTAGAGTACATCTAGCATATGCATAGATATGAGTACCTATATTAAATCCTAAATCGCTGCCTTGGTTTGAATGGAAATATGCTTATCTTCATCAGTAGAAGTCTTTGTATCCGTTTTCATGATAGTGATTAGTGGCCGTTGGTGATGACAATATATTTAATTTGTATAGGGATCAGCTGTAGGAGATCAATTAAACCATCTTAAGAAAACAATGTTTCATTCTCCTGGTGGCAGCTGTGGCTGAGCGAAGTGCGCGAGGGTCCGCATTCGACAGTGAACAAAGATGCGAGAGCGGTGATAAGAAAGAGCGACCTCGAGTAGCGAGCGCTAGACGCATGCGCGGTCCCATCGATCGCGTTCAGTTGCGATGGCGATCTGGGGCTGCCAGCTTACTACGGAACATAACATAATTGTAGACAGGTGTTGGTTTCTTCTTAGGTGAGCCGAGAAGTATATTGCCCAAGATGGGCGCGTGGGTATGGTGGGTGTCGCTATGGGTGGCGGCTCACGCACGGGAGTTGGACCCAGCGGGATGCGCCGCGCGCTTCGACGTGCAGCGCGACAAGATTATCCGCACTGAGGAGTCACGCAGCATGGGCGCACGCTACCTGTCGGAACTGGACGTGGGCGCGAGACACGAGTGCCTGCGTCTCTGCTGCGAGACAGATTCCTGTGATGTGTTCGTGTTCGAGGAAAAGGTACATTATCAATGGTGTTGCTAAGCATATACTAAGTGGACCTTTGCTCGCGGCCTTGCACTTAAAAAAGACTTCTTGGCCTAGTGCTGATTTGCCATAATTTTGAATATTAAGCTCATATACTGCTACAGGCCCTAAATGCCATGCAGACTTTACTTTATCGTTGCTATAAGATTAATCCGGCACTGCTTAGGTTTGGTTTGGCTATCTTCAGCACTCTCTAATCCAATCTACGACGCTTTTAGTGCCTGTCACGGAATTCCGTGGTCAGCTCTTGGTCAAACGTGATAGGTGCGTGTAGAAAACTTGCTAAGCCTGCTAGTTGTTTTGATCCACCGTACTGTATTCAATTAAAGATTGTACCGCATTGCTAGTGGGATATGACGCGCTGAAGGCAACGTGTATTTGACCAATAATCTGTAACTCTTAAATATTAGTACTATATTGTGAGTTGTTGACGCAGCGTAATAAAGTTATATGTCACGGCTTCAGGTATTCTGCAGTCATTGATATCATTGTAAGTATCATAGACTTTTGGTGGTACATTGCTGTGTTCAATCACAATAATCTTTTGTCCTATCAATGTTCGTAATATAACAATATCATAATCGTTTCAGAGTCCGGGCAGCTGCTACCTGTTCAACTGCGGGCCGCCGGAGGACTTTCGGTGCAAGTTTACAGCGCACGGAAACTTCAGTAGCGGCGTGCTGGCGCTCAGCCGCCGCCTCGCCGAGCTGCAGGACCAGGAGCGACTCGTGCATCATGAACAGGAGCTCGCCAGTCTTCGGTAAGTAGCCTGCTACAAGTTCATGTTTGGCAAATTCAGCAGGAGCGTGCTGGCGCTTAGCTGCTGGTGGACTCAGGACGATTGATAATTTTGTTCCATTTTTTTTTTCAAAAAAACATAAAAACTGTAGTTTTCTGACAGCGAGTAAATTATAAAAAAAACTGACAAAGCTATTGCATTTAAGTAGCGAATGGAATATCTAAATGATTATTAAATCATCTAGCATTTGGTAGTTCGGTATTTGTCTATTCATGTCCATTGGACGCATAAAGGATGATAATTGTGACTTGATGTTGACGTGTACAGCGGTAGTACAGTTATTTTATAAAAGTTTATTCGAAAATGTGTTGTGAAGGAAACCTTCCATTCATTGTTAACGTATGACACAAACGGAGCTAAAACAGTTTGTCACCGCGCGGTACATTGGCATGGAGAACTGACCTACAGCAGTTTAACAAACTCCAAATCATTGTTTTCCTTTACTTTTCCGTCAATATTTTCCTTCTAATACAGTCCTTATGATTATTTTGCATAGTGTAAACACTTGCGCTTTAACATTCTAAACACTCACTGCTCTCATGGTTCAAGTCTTGCCATGGTGCATGGCGGTAAGGGTGAGTGGGCTGACGCCCAGACACCTTGTGCGAAGCCAACCGAACCTAGGTGGCCCCAAATATGTCGCTGAGGGTGTTCGCAGAGATGTTAGCGGGTATTCAGCGCTATCGCGGTATTGCGAGCCCCTCACATTATCGAATCCTTAACAGGACGAGTGACAGTTGTCTAGGTAAAGCTGTTCTTGTTTGTCATCGGATTTGCTAGTTAGCTAATGGGTTCCTGAGACACAAAATATTTGACTGAATAATTGAAACCAGACTAAGTATAGCCGTCCACCGTTGAACTTGCCGTTAGCTAGCGGGCCTACCGCTAGCGCCAACCACCCCCATTTTATATCACAAAACATTTGTGTAATTACAAACGGTCCTAGCTCAGTGTCGTACTAAACGGAATAGTTATCACTAAATTGGGGGTAAACCGGGACCACGCATCACAACTTAACAATCATGACTGACCGTGAGAATCAAAGTAATTTTGCAACTTTTAGGTACATATGGACTCTGATAAGGTCGTGAGAGCTCGGATTTCATGTAACGGATAACGGAATTGTAAATTAAAAAGGAACTCGTTATCATCACCATCATCCGTTTTTATTACTCCACTGCCTCTGTCTGCTAAAACGGCCTCCTTCCTCCTATTCCTATCCCAATTGGGTCGGTGGAGCAAATATTCAGTCTTCTAATCACTATACAAAAATGCCAGTATAAAAAACGTATATTAAAACCCAATTTACGACCCACGCTAGCTCATCTAATGGTGACAATAAAGTTAGTAATTACATTATTAGGCTCCTATGTAAAAAATGTGGAGGAAGTTAGACAAATATCTATGTGGTACATAAGGATACTTACGGTTCTCAATTCACACCGCCAACCGGGAAGGGACGTGGCAATAAACTGTGAGCCAAGCTCCATACTATTAATCAACAGTAAAAGAGGAACAAATGTATTACTATTTACAAACTTTCGAAAAAAAGAAAACGAAAGTATACAAGGTTGTTTCTTATTCAGTCACGCCAAAAACGCTGAATAGATTTGGATTGAATTAGGCACTTAAATAGATACTCTCAGTTACAACATTATACGAGTGGTTCCCTCGGGATAATTTCTTTCCGCGTCTTCATATATATAACAAAGTCCCCAAATCCTGTCCGACTGTAAGCGATCGTTTTTGTACTGAATTTTATGCCATTTTTACCAGTTGATAGGATGATTCCCGAGGAAGATTTTGGTTTTTAATTTGTTAGAATATTCACGGGCGATGCCGGGACGGATCGCTAGTTTTGTATAAATAGTCGTATAAGTATCTTCCGGGTCTATTCGTGGATAACATCGTATTGTATTGGATTATAATTCCTCGTACCTCCGTATCTTAGGTTTAGCGACACGCTTGGCTGCGCACCCTCTTGTAAACATTTTTTGCCATTTAGTGCCAGGATTTATACTTGTAACAAATCGTAATAAAAGTCATTCCACATTTGGAAATGTACTTTTTCGTAACTCTGGCATTTAAACGTCACCATGGTATTCTTAAAGGTTTACAAAAAATTCAAGTCAGAGTCCCAATATTGTGTCCGTGCTAAAGATGTGCACATGTCAAATTATGCACATTGTGACTTACAATCATGCGTGTAAGTAATAGTATGTTTAAATTATGCCCTTTCTTTTAAATACAATCTGCTTTGTAGAAACAACTTATCATGCGCCTAAGGTTGTCTCTGCAAAAAAAGTATGTTTATGTACAACCAACGAGGTTTTAGAATGACAGTTCAGTATAAAATTGTATATCTTGTATTTTTATAAATCAATGCCAACCATTGATAATTATACTTCGAAGAAACAGACTGCTAGAAAAAGATCTAGTGTTTCATTACTGGAAGCTCTAAAAATGTAAACAATTAGACTTTGTTACCCACAGGCCACTCATAAAGAGGTACTTTGGCTAATGACAATGTACAAATATTCGCAGATGAAGCACAGCATGTCACAATCTCACAGTACTTCTGATTGGCTGCAGCTATGCATCTAATTACTAATAAGTGGCTGGCGATATGCATATAAAGTGCAATTAGTGTCGACATAGATCGCCCTACTTTCTTATAGCACAGGAGGACAAACAAGAATTTGCAGACACTTGGTCCACCGAACTTGGTTGCAGACTACCGAAGCCTACTAACATCGGCATAAGCAAATACATTGCCTTTCTTCACCCCATCCTGCCAGTGGCCCACCTACTACTCTCAAACCGTACGAAACGACAGCAAGGCTGTCCCTTAACGGGCGCACTATCTGTAGCGTAGAGAACACACCGCCCGTGTCAACTCAATTCGGCTACTACACACTTAACAATAAATCAAAAAGTACCTACACCAAGCAGTTTGTTTATTTTGTGCCGTACAGCCGTACATGCAGATCTTGAGCATTTCTTCACATAAACGATCGAGAGAAGTAATAAGATCGTCTTGGATCTTATTGTGCGAGGTGTAACGATAGTCGTTAAAACTAGTTCCACTGCTGTGATGACGTTGTTTGGGGTTCGAACGTAATATCGTAATGTATTTCGTACAACTACGCATTACCTAGTTGACCAATACTTAGTTCGTAAATATATAAATAAGTTTTCCTATCCACAGGAGCCCCACCAGCACGACAGTGTCCACGACGGCGACGACTCCGCGCAGCACGGAGAGACCCTCGCCGCCACACCAGGCCCTCACACCTCCGCGGCCGAGTACGTCTGTGTGTTGACTTTAGCGGTGAACATATCGAGATGAAGGAAAATATAAAAAATCGTGGATAGTACACAAAATGCCCGTCCTAGATAGTCTTCTGCTAAAGCATGCGATATATCTCTCTATCTCTTACTTTACCACTTGGACCTATTTTACCATAACATCGGACATGTTGTGACACAAAACAATGCCTTCCCTAGTACATTCCAGGGCGGTTAATCCGTTATACTCTAAGTCAAAGAGTCTTATCGAACCGTCCAACACAAAAACGACCCAAACAAAGCAAAATTGTATGACGAGAATGTAAATTATGCAGATCAGTTGGGTTAGATCAGACACGGCATGGGAGCGACGTAATGAGGGGCCAGTGGAGAGCGGTGAGTAAGCGTGACCCGTGCGTCACTGCTGGGGGAAGTGGGGCGTCAGGACAAAGCCTCCGTGCTCCGGCTAACGACCTGATCGATCACTCGACTTAGCGCTCTAAGTATTACCGTTCACTACTAGAATTGTGGAAAGTCAAATATTGATGCAAGATTAAAAGTAATTTATTCAAGACAGTTTTATAGCTAGCACAAACGTGCAGTCGCTACCTGTTAGAGAGTATCGATGCCAAACATCCGCACTTGCGGAGAAGTTACGCAGATTGAGATTTTGTCAATATCTTACTTGTATTAAACATCAATACATACAACATAAGTACTGTGCTACCGATGGCAACTCTAGCCCAGGCACGAAAACACACATTAAATGGCAAAAATGTACTTGTCTCATATTTTGGGGAATATTGTATGCGAGTCAGGAAGGCCAGAACAAAAAATATGTGCCTATTCTGACATTTGAATGTGAATAATATAATAATAATACCTGTGGACTTATCACACCACGTTAGCCCAATCCTGTGCTAAGTTCCGTACGGACTTGTGTTACAGGTACTAGGCAACGGAATTATATTTAATATTTTTAAGATTATTTTTATATTTTTAGTTTTTAATATAGAAATACATATATAGACATCCATGACCAAAGCTAGATTCGAAATTCACTGGTGTAACACGCGGACTAGCCTCCACGTTACCAGCTGAGGCAGCCGATTGTCAAATGGAGCTCACTTGAGGTCCATGATTCTGAAGTGAAAGGACCCTGCGCAAATGCGACAGGAACGTAAGCGTAAAAGCGTTACGTTGTACGTGAGGCGTTTTACAGAACATAACATTATTTATAAGGTAAACTTCAAAAAGGATTCTTATTCTCTGCAAGGATAGGATGATAATACAGTGATTGGATGAATTAACACTGAAATGATACAAGGTGTTAACGCGCTTCTCACTTTGCGGTGAATTTATTTTATTATTTATTTAGGTATTTCTATTCGTAATCTTTTTTGAACACATTGAGAGGACAATCTAAATGCTATTCGAATATGACGAATATGCATATTGCTACGTAGAGATGAAAACTTAATTCACAGAACTAAATAGTTCAATTCGTATACAAATTACAACTGGGTAGACACAGAGCCTTTGATTTTAGCGTTGTTAGTCTCAATTATATATATAAATATAGCATCGCATTAGTTCCGTAAGTTATAATTATTGCTCGCGCTACATGTACAATTTACTTTTTTACATCACCCAGTAAAAAGTTAATTAAAGGCATATGAATACGATTAGGTTCCGGCTGAGAAAATAAATATTTTTGTAACAGCTGACTGCCACGTATCAAGTAGTTACTACTTAATAAAAGGTAGTGCCATGCTGAAAGGTACTATACCTTATATGCAACATATTGTAAAAGGAAATTGGGGCGGCACGACCAGGGTGGTACCTCTCGCTCACATGATACCTCCGCAAAGTGGCAGCTCTCGTTTCGTGCGGTTTGTGAATTATCGGTAGCATATTAGGGGACAAACAGGGAAGGAGGGCTGAAAGTAGCCTCCTTATCCTTCCTCCTTCATGTGCCACCGAATGCTCACACGCCGCACGACACGCGACAGTATGGCAGTCACTAGGGGCGGTATCATGTTAGCGAGATGTACCACCATGATTTTCTGCCGAATTCTGCTGCCCCATGCGGCATGGCACTAACTCTTACTGCGTATGCAGGTCGGTGCAGCCGGTACCAGTTCGAATGTCGGCGCGGGGGCGAGTGCATCGCCGTCTACAACGCGTGCGACGGCGTGCCACAGTGCGCCGACGGCAGCGACGAGGCGCCCGAGCTCGGCTGCCCCGTGCCGCCCACGCTGCCGCCGCCCGCCCCGCCGCAGCCGCCGGCGCCGCCTCGGCCGCCTGCCACTCCGCCAGCGCCACCGCCTCCTATCCTGTCACCACAGGTTACTTCTAAGTGAACCTTTTTACAGAAGCGACGCATAAATGGTTTTGGTTATCTGATATTTTTTTATAGTATAGGGGACAAAATAGCAATCGGAGCCTTTCAACGACTACCGACACCCATGAACATCAGCATACTTATGTCGATGCGTTCCCTCCTTTTCACGTAGTTACAATTTAACCCAATTGAATGTTAATAAAAGGAGTCACAATGTCTTTAAAATGCACTTTCTCAATCATGGTCTCTCCACATTGACAATCATGAACAAACTTAAAATAGTACAAGAAATAAACAATGGAATTAATACAGTTTTTACTAATGGTTAGTAAAGTATTAGGCGACCAAGTCTCTCTGAGTAGTTGTCCGAGAGTCCCTACTGCAAGCAGGAGGTATCCTTTCTATGCCTTATTATAAATCAATGTTTGTTTGCGGATTGTTCTTCATTCCTTATATTCAATATTTGAAGATTATAATCACATCATATTTTCATGTTAAATCTCAATTTAATAAACAAAAAGAAAAGGAGTAGAGCTCTGAAAAGGAACACACAACCAATAAGATTCCCATTTTCTTGACTTCATATATTGCATGATTTTAGTTGTGAGCCAACTAAAATCATGCAATATATGTATACTCAGTTACAATAAAATAGAAGTTAACAACCAATTTTCACACGTGGCATATACTATTCAAAGTAACACATTAATGACACGGTTTATCAAATTAATAACCATAGAAATCATGTAAATACTACATATAAGATGCACACATAAGAGAATTAAGATATTTTAACAATAATAAAGGTTTTTCGAAACAAGATGTTTGATCATGGCGTCGGCAAGAAATCATGAACTCACCCTTTTATATTGAATAATTTGATATTTCGTGTATATTTTCACGAATATGTATAGGAGTCAGAAAATAAAAAACTATCTAATAATCATTTGGTGATGGCAGATAGCGTCTGCCATCATTCATTCCTCAACGTCCAGCAAAATAATGTTTAAGTAGCAAAATATAATTGCTCAAGGTTACGTTTAATTATATAACAAAAATGTTTGTTAGGGATGATGTTTGGAATTTTAGAACATATGCGTTGGAATAGTGCGACGTTCGAACACCTCGCGAGAGAGTGACAGGCGAGTAGATCCCATCTTTCCTTCCTGTAAGTCAGCGCGAATACGTCTATAGCCCGATAATGCACGGTGCGTCGGTACGTAAGACATCCATATAAATACATAGCACGAAACAAAGATCGGTCTCATAAATCCTATCATATACTAAAATATTGATGCAGATGGTGGCTCAAGAAAGCGGCGAGGAAACAGCTGACCTGTGGCCGCATCGCCTGACCCAAGCGCAGCCGCAACATCGGTACACTGCTGGTGAGCAGGTTTAAGCAAGTCCTCACAATGTATTGCCTACTATAATGAGGCGTAGAGTACACCTCATTATACTGTAATAAGATTGCAGAGGCAGGATGTGCTCAAAGTAAAGAAGTTTTAACTCCAAGAAGTCAGATGTAGGTAACGCAGTGATGAAGTAGCGGCCAATCCATAACAATAGTGGAATACACTTATTACCCTGTACATTTCAGGGAACAGCGGCGGCGTGAGCGGGTCACATATCTTTAGCCACACAGGCGGCCTGATGCAGGAGAGCTCTTTCGAACCGCCAGCGCCCAACGGTCCCTGGCCGCACCGCGGGTGGCAGTCACCGCACGTGGCACTACCAGGTAAGGTGTCGTATATCATCGGTCACACGGGTGGGTTAATGCAGGAGAGCTATTTCTAACCGCCCGCGCCCAACGGTCCCTGGCAGCACCGCGGGTGGCAGTCACCGCACGTGCCACTACCAGGTAACGTGTCATATATCATCGGTCACACGGGTGGGTTAATGCAGAAGAGCTCTTTCTAACCGCCCGCGCCCAACGGTCCCTGGCCTCACCGCGGGTGGCAGTCACCGCACGTGCCACTACCAGGTAACGTGTCATATATCATCGGTCACACGGGTGGGTTAATGCAGAAAAGCTCTTTCTAACCGCCCGCGCCCAACGGTCCCTAGCCGCACCGCGGGTGGCAGTCACCGCACGTGCCACTACCAGGTAACGTGTCATATATCATCGGTCACACGGGTGGGATACTGCAGGAGAGCGGTTTGAGCCGCTCACGCTCGACGGTCCCTGGCCGCACCGCGGCTGGCTGTTGCCGCACGCGCCACTACCAGGGACGAAAAATCTTATGTTTAATAAATAACAGAAGATCAGTTTCTTGGTGTCCTTTTAAAAGGCCTATATGTCCAGAAGTTGGTCAATAAAAGGTGTCTATGCAATGATTCTACTCAGATTGAGATCGATGTATGGATAACGATTCGATTGTTTCTATAAAGAATATACATTGAAGTATTGAGTAGAAAAAGTAATCGATTTTTATCAAGATAAAAGTATATTTCGGATGCTCTGGCAGACATTTCAAACATGTTTGTTTACAATTAGCGAACGATGGAGTGGATATGGACCGTGTGTGGGATGCGTACGGGCGTTCGCGCCTGGACTGGCCTGACGTAGAGCCGCGCCGCTCCTGGCCTGTGCCGCAGCCTCGGCCCAATCCGGTGAGTGTCTTGCAGTGTCTCAGCTAAACGTAACGGCCCATTACCCTCGGCTCTCTCACTAATGGGATCTTGTGACCAAACTAGTCGCAGACCACAGTATTACGCCTCTTGACCACCCGGAACGGATCGAGGTGGAGGAGCGTTACGTGCAAATGACGGTCGGCCATTGGGGGGAGGGGGGTAAAGCAACCCATCAGCATAGTAATTATGTGGATGTTCATGGGCGTCGGTAGTCGTAAAAAGGCTCCGATTGCTCCTTTACATACTGCCAACATAAATCAAATTTGAATCATAACGATGGTAAAATATTAATTATTATTATTTTAGGAGATGTCACTTTACTTGCCATCAAAAACGATGCCAGAATTGCCAATAGTATACTCCAGTCAGCAACAGACGCTGAGAGACAGTCCGAAAAAGGGATTCGAGTTGGCAAACAAAGCACCGATGCCGGAGTATATTACTGAAACGCCCGCTCCGCTACCGTCCGCCCAGCCGCCCAAACCACACATAGATGACGTGAAGAAACCAGCGCCGATTGAAAATTCTACGAAGAAAAAAGTTCTAAAAGATATTGTGAGTATTTTCTAAGTCCTCCTAGTTCAGCGGAATTTTTGCCCGTCCGAACTGAGTCACAACTGTCGCAGCATCGATAACCGAGATAACTCCTGATGCTAATGCATCTGTCTTTGATATTTCCTGCATCGTTAACGTCAATACAATATTACTTACGATGGTAAGTAATATTGATTAACGATGCTTCTTTACTTGAAGGTAAATATGACTTCTGCCATTTAGAGAACAAGCATAAAACACCTACCTTGATACCCACATACCTATAAAATGTCTATCATGAATGTAACTAGTTACTTTGAATAAAAAAGTATATTTGTGTATTTTACACACAAACGAGGAGATAAATATTAGCTACTTATTACTCACTTTGTGGTGCATCGTGATGCTTTCGCCATACATTCCATTTCCCATCACAAAGATTTTAAAAATTATCACACCAATAAAAATACTCGACTGACTGTAAATCCATGCCAAAGCTAGCGAAGTTTCATAGTTAAATCGTGTACTCCATTGCAGGTTGCAGATACGAGCAAGAACCTACAGCCTGAGGAGGCGGCCAGGGCGCAGGCGGCGGGGCTACCGGTGCACGAGCACTTCGCGGCCGACGAGCACGACGGGCTCAGCGAGCATCCACCCGCCGCCGTACTGCTGTTGGTGCTAGGTCAGATATAGACAGCGAGCCCAGCGTAAATGAGCTTCTGGTACTATAGGCTAGTAGGTAGCCTATTGTACTACCACACGACGGACGTGTGGCTCTGCGTGAGCAAAACTGGCTCTCGACGACGGCTTTGTACTGAAGGCCTGAACTGAATCACAATATTATCATTTATCAGTACTAGAAAGATCAACGGACGCCTGAATCGATCTAAAGAACTTCCAAGCAAAACACAAAGTCTATAACAATTACTTACCCACAACATTATTGTAGTGTACTACAGTTGGTATATTGCGTACGAATCGAGCCGATACGACCGAGGTGCCTCTCGCTTACGTGACGATGAGATGATATATAGAATGGAGTAAAGATGGGTATTCTACAAAAGACTGCTTGAACACTCTATCTCTATATATCTATCTATTATGTTTGTAGATACCCGCTCTTATGTACGTGTTGTGTATAGGTACACTAATGACTGCGGCGTTGGGAGGACTGCTAGCGTGCCGCGCACGCGCCGCGCGCCGCCGCCGCGGACGACCGCGTCTCGCACTCGACTCCGACTATTTGGTCAACGGGATGTACCTGTGAATACCATCACGGGGCTGATGTAGATACAACTCTGTTACAATATATGTGATCTGACATCGATGACGTCATATCGAAGCTCTGATACAGCTGCTAGCTGTACTAGCTCGTCGAGGCGGCCGTAAAGTGAGGCAATGCTCATATCTTACAACTGTAGGTTGGGGGTTTTGTACAACAAAAATATGAACGGAGGCAATGTGAAGAAGCGAAACTGGAGGAACGCTCTAAAAAGGAAAGAAAGCCGAAAAACGACTTTATCATTATTGTGCAACTGGGCATATTTTTATTTCTTACTAGTCTTTTGTTCCTCAGACGCCGCAATAAAAAAAACCAAAGGTGAATAACTTGCTGTGCAAAGTTTGCAATGCTAGTAAAGTATTGAAAGCTACGGTTCAAAAAGTAGACTCCAACTGAATATCAATCAGATAAACGTCAGCACCTTCAGAAGTAGTGTCAAGCGAAACGATTTTGTTTTGTTCGCGGGTCAGAGCAGCTATGGAGTTTACCCAAAAGAAGTTTAATAGTAAAGCTCATTCACTTTCGCCTTAAGATGATTGTAAAGAAGGGTCACTGCAGTCTGGTTTGTGTGTATGTTGAGGTCGTCGGGTGTCTATAGTCACAAATATGTTGCGGCTGCTCGTTTGCCCCTCTATGATATAAAATATATAACACGTTCGACGTGTTATATATTTTATATCAAATATATAGCACGTAGGCATGTGATACATTTCACACTGGGTGGTGGTATTCTTAAATGAGTAACATTTTTATCAATTAGCAATATTATACAGCAGAAGAGTTTGTGTTTGCTTGAACGCCCTTGTCTCAGTAACGTAGGTCCGATTAAAAAAATATTTCAGTCTTAGAAAGTCCACTTACCGAGGAAGGCATTCATCATATAAAATCGCTGGTGAAACCGCGGGGAGCAGTTGCAATCACCAATCCACATGCATCACTCTATCTATTAAAGGAAACCGCATTGAAATCAGTGCAGTTTAAAAGTTACACGCGTATATAGTTATTAGGGCGAGGTTTTATACTATTTAATGACAAAGCTATGTTTATTATTAACTTATTTCTACTTGTTATGTAAGTATGTTAAACATTCAACTATTTGTAGTTGAACAATGTATTATAATGTAATATATTTAAATAAAATTATAAGTTAATGATGTATATACGTTATTTTATTCCTATTTCGACATCCCAAGTTAGTCGTAGGTGGTTATTAATCGGCTACCAATTTTCGACATTCATTGTTTGGACACTCCGAAACCGTTTTTAGACCACTAAGTTTTATGTGTGAGCATTACAGCTGGATTGAGCCGAAGCGAGTATCAGCGGTATATAAGGCGGTATCTTTCATCCACATGGTACCTCTGTAACGTGACAGCTATAATGTTGCGTTTCGTGCTTTTCCGGTGGCCTATTAGAGGGGAGAAGGAAAAGAGGTCATCAAAAGGCTCCGACTGGACTATTCCGATACAGATTATAAATATTGTGTCACAGTATAAACAATATTAAGAAATACCTACAAAAGCCGAGCCTTTTAAAAGCTGTTCTTAACTTTACTACTGACATGACGTGTGTTTGCCGATTTTATTTATTTAATATGAACTAAGTTAGATTAAAATGCTGGAAAACAAATAGTGCCAGAAAAAAATCCTATTGAATTTTAAAATGGATTAAAAATTAGAAAATATTTTTTTTTCATTTTACTTCCAAAAAAAAAAGTATGTTTTCTCTGATTTATTTCAATTTTTCAAGATGGACATTTTATTTTCGCACTATTTATTGTTATCTAATATTTCATTTTTGCTAAAGTATTTGATAGTAGATATGCACCTTAATGTTAAGCATGCTCATTAAGTAACGATTGATAGAGGAAAAAATTGTTCGTTCCTTCATAAAGTTCCATAAGAAATAATTACCACGGTATTTAGATCAACATTTTATTAATACAAATTCAAATTTACATTATATCGTTTTAAATCACAACAGTCGGCCTGGGATCAAGTACAGTGGGCCGGCCCAGAGACATACTCGAGTCGTATCACATAGACAACAACACATAATTCACTTAACCAATATAAACAACAGTGACAAGTGACACGAATCTCACTGAGGAACACTTCAGTGTGACAACGCAACCGACGGAGTGGCGAAGGGACTAATTTAGTAATAAATTAAAATACTTCCGTGTACGATTGGAATTCGTACAAAATAAAAATTAAAGGACTGTGAAAGAACTGTCATTTAATTTAGTTTTGTTACTAAATTGATCAAGTCGCCGGCACTCCGACAGTCTGCGATGACCCTTAATCGCTCTATCGGACATAACAAGTGAACGGTCCAAATTAATGATATGTATGCAACTAATATATATTGTCTTTTTATTTATAACATCAATTAATTAGTCTTGTGATTAACTAAAAGTGCAGGGTTCTACGACCTAATCATTGTCAAAATTATACCTATTACTGAAATGGAATTCGAATGTCATAAATAATTTGCGACTATTCATGGTATGTATGCATGTCATGATAGGTATGACGAACAATATAAGTCCTATCGCATAATAAAGTGGAACGAATGAAAATGAAAAAAAAAATGCAAAATGATTTTATAAAAACTTTTTAGTTATTCCATTGCTTTAGAATATCTGAAATTTGAACTCGATCAAGCGGATTGTGAATTTACAGATACTAGCTAATAATGTAAAACAATAAAAATAGCTTAGATCTAGTCTAAACTTCGAACTGGACTAGGCCGAGTGTTATAACTTCAATTAAACTCAACCTACCTACTCAAAAACATAATCAATTCTCTCTTAAAAACAGCAATATTTAAAAAATGCGTTTAGACTATGTTAAGCTAGCAAGTATCAAGTGTTGTTCATTTTATATTGTACTTTAGTAGATGTAGACAGAAATCATTTCAACATGTTTTATGGTGTGGAGAATGGGGGAATCCGTGAGAGGCCCTACACAAATATCACACAACTAGGCGACGTCTGGGAAATTTTCGAACCATTTTACTATGTTACAACTATGTAGCCTCTTGCAGTGCAACACAAAACCTGTGCATCTTGTGTACTGAGAGTGAACATCTAAACACATCATTATCAATCAGGACCTGGGATCAAGAAAACCTTCATCTTCGAACTCTGCAGTTTGAATAAGATTTCCGTAGTACATAGGGCTCGTCACAAACTTAACCCGTGAATCAAATAATCCCATAAACTACACGAGGGAAGGACATTAATAGTATCTACAAAAACATCAACGTTGGGTGGAAATAACACTCGTATTATGTAAGGGTTATCTTAAGCTAATTAGTAATTTCGTTCGGATTAATCTTACAAGATAATAACATTATCAAGGAATAATCGTGAACAAAACATTTAGTGAACTCAGGAGGTATCCGTCTGGCGGCCAAATAGAAGCCTTCCTAGACAAGAGGCAAAACGTAATTTAAGATGACATTGAAATTAAAATTTAAAAAAAAAAACAGAAATGTCATTAATGGAAAGAAAGTTCTGTTTTTTTTTCATTTGTATTCAAATATGCCTTGGGACATTGAAGCGTTGCGATTGTGTAAGTGAAAATACATTTATAAACTAGATTTTCATTATCATATAACTATGTAACACACATCTTGTCACATGTCGATGTGTAGAGGCTGATCTATAGGAAATGAACACACAAATTTTTCAGTATATAGGAAAACAATCAATTAACACTGATTATCATAATATCAAAGGCACTTTAAGAACAGGATTCAATCCAGATAATATAAATATGTTCGTTTGCGATATATAGTTGTCATTTATAGTTATTATTTATTAAATAAGTTTCTCACAAAGCATTAGTAGGTACTAATCACTTACTGTGTGTTGTGATTATCTCCATAAGTCCTAACTTATGTACAGTCTTTGTATTCTGAGCTAACTGGAATGCCGAGCAGTCGAGATTATAGGCAGCAGTGTGCGATACGTGTTTACCGTGTCAACGCGCGCTCGGCGCGCATGGCGTTCGTAACGGCACGCGTTCACGCACGATCCGGACGTCAGCGCTTGTACGCATGATATAATAAGCGCTATGTTATGATATAATAAATTTGAATGACAGAGTGCCAGCTGCTTTATACAATATAATAATTGTACATATAACAATGATAGCTTAAACCCCTTTATCGGCAAGATAAGAAAATACCTTTATTTCAAAAATTACCCCTAATAATTTAAAGTTAAATATTAATTGAAGGAATGCAACAAATCTGGATGTGCAGAAGTTGATGGCCCTCGATAGTCACGAAATGGCTTGAGCTTCTACTTCCTCGCTTGTCCCCATATGCTATAAAATATATACTGCTATCAGTGGTCAGCTCGGACCGTAACGCAACACTGGTCAGTCGTTCGGGCGCTTTTCGATACATTTGACTAGGAATATGATAAAATAATGTACGAAACTATTACCAATAAATTTTCTTACCGGTTTGTTGGTATCAAATTACCACGCCGTGTCGAAGAGAAGCGTTTACGACGCCTTAAGTCGTTATATTTTAGACAATTTGAAATTGTGCAAGTCAGAAATTTGTTAATTGTTAATTATTTTATTTATTTTCGTTATTCAATAAGTACGCCACACAAGAAAAGTATTACCAGGTTTAAAATATTGTTCTCTCACTTGTAACGGCTTTGTTACGGACAAATAATACTTACACTGTACGGCACATCAATGCTTACCTCCACAGTCGGTCCAAAAATGTATCATTCAATATTATATGTAAAAAAATTGCATGATTTTGATTATTTGTGATGAACAAAGTCATCGCAATCAGACATATTATGTAACTTATATCCTTAATAAGTACAGCCAGCATCAAGTCACAGAAAAGGCCAATAATTTTTAAAAATCTATACAGCATAACAATTCACTGAAGAACTAGACTACACTTTAGTAGATATTTTTTAAATGTTCAATTGTACGATTTAGATTATCTTATTGTATCATAAGCATAGAAAATGGAACAATGGATCTGATAATAATGGGACCTTCGAGATTCGATGCTGACTCTACGAATGTATTATGGGCATACCATACGACTTACAACACTTTTCAATGTTCTATCAATCGATGCATTCCGGCTACAGGAGATAGGTTGCGAAATATATCAAACTTCAGTGGCGAAATGCATCGATAGATAGAATATTTAAAACGGTCGTAACGCAAACAGGCTATATTATTATGACCGCAGCGAAAATATGCCTGTATCAAATCTATCTTCGAACGCACGTTGTCCCCCGGTTTGGGACATGTATGCGGCATGTTTGCCTGTGGGACATGCACGCGGCCGTAAAGGGGCGTGGTCAGGGGCGGCGCGGCCGGTGCGCCAGGCGGCAGTTTTCGATGTACATGTCCTTCACGAGCAGGTCAGCGGCGGCCAGGCGAGCCTGCAGCCTTTGCGCGGCGCGCTCAGCACGCATGGCGCGCGCACGCAGCGCCCACCCGCATGCGCCCACACACGGTCCGCACGTCTGCGCCAGCACGCATGCAACGTTATGATATAGTAAATTACAAATGACATAGAATGTCAGCTGCTTTACAGGTTGAGCAGAACATTATTTCCAAATAAAGTTTGTATTGTGTGTTATTATATAGCAGAGATGGACATCCTGTCTAGAGTTAATATGGAAATATTGCCTATATAAATATATAAATAACATTTCTTGAAATTTTGAATGATACAATACATATATTGTATCATTCAAAATTATATAACTTATATTGATCCTTCCACGATTAACTACAATTGGTGCACTATTGTGTCATCTTTGTAATGTGCTACTAACCGCCATCTGCGTGTCCTGCGCCTGTCGCCGCAGCTGCCCCTCGAGCTCTGCGCAACGCAGCATGGCAGGGCGCGCGGGAGCGGCGGGGTGCGCGGAGACAGGAGCTGGGACGCCGCGTCCTGACCCGGACGATGCTAGCCGCTCCATCTCCTCTAACTTACTCTTCGTAGCTTTTAACTCCTCCTCCTGGAATTAAAGTGTTTCGAGTTGAGTTAAGGCAGGAGTGGGATATGATTTTTTTATTATTATTGTCCAATGGGTTGTCCAATTGAACAATAATAAAAACGGGAATTCGGACCGCCGGTTCATCAAGAAATTACGTCGAATGTTAACATTAAAATTATGTGACGTCATTGAAAAAAATGATATATCAAAGGCATTAAAATAAGATAATATTTGAAATACATAATAACAAACATACACGCCCAGGGAGCTATCTCCCCCCGCACCAGCTCTGCATGTCTCTTCCGCAGTCCGTTTCTCGAACGCTCCTCCTCTATCGTAGCACTTGCCAGTTGTCGGTTAGCCTTTTCAGGTGTGGGTCTAATATTTGCTGCTATAAGTCTACCTTGGCAGCGAGTTCAGCGTCTCTCTCGGCACGGTACTGCGCCACCTCCTGCTCCAGCTGCAGCACCTGTAGCTCGAGGTTGTCTCGCTCAGCAATGGGTGGCAGGCGCGCGTACTGCCGCTCGTAGTCAGCTATTTCTCGCACCAGCTCGGCAAGTCTCTCATCCCCAGCCCTCTGCTCGTCCGCGTGCGCAGACCGCTCTTCTTCAATCTTACTGCTCCAGTACTCCTCGCACTTCTCGTATTCTGCTCTCATCTGTTCCAGACTTGACTCCAGATCTCTGAAAGTTTTTGATATTTATTCTTTAAACTGATTTACTTTCTAAACTTATATATATGTTAATCAAATTGATGTATTATTTTTTTTACAATAATGTTCAAAATGTACATTTTAATTCAATTAAATTCCTGAAATACATTGTTAATTTCATTCAGAAATAGAAAATACAAGGTCTTAGAGTGGGTAATACACTGCATTTTTTATGTTTTGTTCCTATTTTCTTATAAAATATAAAAAGAAAAAAAAAAATAGTTACTTAATCACAGTTGTTAAATTCTGCTTTTCATGTTCATGTTGCTGTATGATATCTGCAAGCTTTTTTTTAAAATCATCCTCTTCTAGGTTGACTGTAGAGCCTGTTTGTAATTCCACTTCCATGTCTACTTTGGAATCAGTCATCAACCAATCGGAAACTGATCTGTCGCATAGCTCTTGGACTGTGTTGAGCAGTGTGCTTATGCTGTTGTTTTTGATGATACAAAAATGACATGATCCATTTTTAGACGAAGGTATTTTATGTATACTCTCTATAGTTTCTTGTAACCTAGTGATAAACGTTTTTGGATCAAATTTTTGGTCAATTGCAAGTTGTAGAGGATTGTAATCCTAAAAAATACAATTACAGGTATTATTAGGACATTAAGTACATGATTCATGCAAACAATTTAATAGAAAAATCAAATAAATATTTAATGCCAACCTCGGTATGATAAGAATTTTTGGGAGAAACGGGAATATCATTGAGCCCTGACTCATCTAACCAAGATGTAGACGGGATTACACTTCCACAAATTTTTTGTCTACCAGGAGTTTCCAACTCAGCACTTAACTCATCATTACAATCCCGGAGTCTTTGATTTTCAAGCCTTAATTCATGTAGTCGTACTGCAAGTTCATCTGCTGATGCACGTTCACGCTCCAGTGCTACTGCAGCATCTTCTTCAGATTTTCGTACTTCTGATTGTAAACGTATGCGCTCTCGTTCTGCTTGCTGTGCACGAGATTCAGCAATTCTTACTTTTTCCTATAAGAATAATAAAATATACACTAATTTTACTAATATTGAGTGGTTATTATACATTTTGGGAAATGACATCACCTCACCTGATATTCTTCAGTGCGATTGTGAAGAGTTTCGATTTCCATTTGTAATTTTGTTTCTATTTCTGTACGTTTTGCTATTTCATCAGCAAGTGCCGCTTTTGCTGAAGCCGCTTTTTCTCTTTCAGCAGCACCCTCCATAGCTAACAATTTGGTTGCCTCTGCATGTTTATTTTCCATCAATCTCAGATTGGTCTTAAGCTCTTCTTCAATACGAGCATGGTTTTCATCAACATCCTGAGCAAGCATTCTTGCTCGGCGGTTAGCCTCACTTAAATCCATGTGAAGTTTATCCCTTTCGGCTTTTACAATGTCAAATTGGCGTCTAATGACATCCAGACGTAAGCAAGCAAAGCTATGAGCAGCTAAAAGTAAAATTGAATGAGCATTGTGGGACGAATTAGTAGATACATTAAAAGCACGCAATTCATTTTCAAGTGCCTGTTCAAGTTCAGCTGGTTGAACTGCAGATGCTGCAAAGCCTAGTTCAAAAAGCAATCGTCTAGGCTTCTGTACCCCAGCCTGATCCCAAGCTTCCACAATAGAGTCACTAGAAATTAGACTACTGTTTGTAGTAATATTGTCAGCTCCACTTTCATTAAGGGAAACAATTGATGTTGTAAGACACAAATTTAGTTTGTCAAAAAACTCTCCTATTGTTAATTCATCTCTAGATGCAGATTCAAATATACGATCAATTAGATGTTGTTCTACACTATTCATTTGTAATCCATGACACAGAGCTAAGGCATGATTCCTATCTATTCTCTTATTATGATCAAGGTCTAATGAGTCTTCATTAGCTAAGAAAGATGTTCGGTTTTCCATTGCAGAGGCACTTCTTTTACACTTCATGCGTTGCTTTGTTCTTTCACAATCAAGTCTAGATTCAGATGATACTCTGTGACGAGGTGATTCTTCAGAAGTTGCACGTTGTGGACGAGATTTACGGCCGTATTTTTTGGATCCAAAAACAAACTTTGGTGCTACTTCTCGTCCCGAAGAATCGTCGTCGCTATGTGAAGGAGTAGTCTGGCTTTGTTTGGCGGATGTCAAGGTCGTTGAAGAATCGTACTGATCGCTTTTCGGTGGAGTTTCGCCGCCGAGTACAGAGAGTAGTCCGTTTCGAAATTGAGCAAAGGTAACTCTGTCAGATCTTTTCTCAAATAGCGAGTCAACTAATGTTGTACCACGGTTTTCAAGCTGCAACGTATCACAAAGTTCAAGAACAGCTGACCTGTCTAAGGCTTCATCATTACCTACGTCGAAAGTTTTAAATACATTATACAGCTGTTTCTCATATTGATTCATGGACGCACCATCCATTTCGTAAAAGCGAATATTTATATATTCCTTGATATTGGAGAAAACTAATCACAAGTTATTATTACATTTCTATGAATATTTTAGACTATAAATTATCATGTTAAATTGTTTTGTTCTATCAAGAGCAACACCACAAGCCCTAATCTTAAGACAATCATTCAGATTTCAGATCTTTGCATTTTCCTACTTTTCACTTGTTAAGTGTCAATTGTCAATGTCTGGATTGACAGTGAGAAGAAGCTGTGGCGTGAGTAAAAAGAGTTTGCCATTAAAATAATTTTGTTCTCACCAAGTTGAGATCATATTTTCATATTATGAAACTATGTATCGTAAAATGTTGATATTAGGTACAACTAACAGTTAAAATCATTGTAAGTTTACCCTTGTGTAAGTTATTTCAGAACCATTATCAATAACATAATATGTTTAAGTATATAACTACCAATATATAGTTCCATGTACTCTCAGTACGTGGAATTATGTACATTTCATAATCGTGCTTCTCAGCAAAGAATTTGAAATGAAATGTGTATCTCTACTATTGTTAATTTATCACTAAGACGCAGATTTTAATGTACGATCAATTAAATGTTGATCTATATCTATATAATATAGATCAAGAAGATCTATATTATGTGTAAGCCCCATGTCACAGAAGCATTCATTAACAAATCACAAGAATGATTTTTGAAAAATAGAAAGAAGAACTTTAATTAATTATTAGGCACACCTTACGCCCGTGTCAAGGTGACACCCATAAAGATAAAAGAAATAGAGGAGGGAAGCCAGCCTAAAACGCCTCCGTCTATGTTGAAAGAGAAAGAAAGAAAAAAATTACGATCGATTGGCGCAGTGGTAATGTGGAGTGCTGAGAATATTACGCCAGTTGTTGCGGGTTCGAATCTCGTGTAGGTCACGAATGTTAATATATTCACTATAAGTATCTTAAATGTATGAAAATATTGAATATATTTCCGTTGTCTAACAGGTAGTAGTAGTAGTAGTAGTAAAACAACTCCAAATGGTACTTAGTATAGGCTTACGTGGTGTGTTAAATCATAGATTCTTTCTCGGCTTTCACCAGCGCTTCACGCACAAGCTCAAGCCAAATTACATATCGGATGGATAAGTTTGAATATTCTGTATATGTAGTGGAGACCGATGATTGATCTATTTTTAAAAAAATCATTGCTCGGCTAGTGTTAAAAGTACTGCTATCTGGAGAAAGAAGGATGGCTGTTTTTAATGAAAGATGTAATTTTTTAGATGTAC
>JAFELO010000570.1:127759-141159 GCA_017140195.1 Eumaeus atala | reverse complement strand
ATTGATCATGTAGCAAGCAGGAAGCAGCCATATCGCTTTTCCTAATTAAAGGTAATAAAAAATATTTATTTTTGATGTTAATTTTTTGTAGATATAGCGATATAGAAAATTCGCACTGGTCAAATGTCAATATGGGCGTTAAGCAGGGTTGTGCGGTGTCAGTTTGCCTATTTTTTCTATATCTGGATAAGTGTCTGCAGGGATTGAGGTCCTGTGGGAATGTAAATGGGTGATTTAGTTGTGAACTGCCTGCTTTATGCAGATGATACAATTATTTTAGGTTCCATTTCATCTGGGCTACAAACACCAATCACAATTATGAAAGATGATTGTGGGAATATGCGCTTACAAATTAATGTGAAGATAACTAAAGTTTTAGTAATTGAAAGACAAATAACCAGTACCGACGTAAGACTGGTCCATGACGTAGTGTTGGAACAAGTGAATGAACTTGTATATCTTCGTTGTGCTAATAGCAGGGATGAAAGGTGCACCGCAGATGTCGAAAGAACAGTTTGTGCAGGGAACAGGGTGAATGGAGTGTTATGGAAATTGCTTAAAACTACAGTTTTGAGTCAGGGTGCCTGTCTTGCCCTGCATAATTATGTGCTAATCCCAACGTTATTGTATGGAAGTGACGGTTGGGTATGTCAGAAAGTGCATGAAACTAGAATAAACGCGGTGATATGAGGTCGTTGCGAAAAGTATGTGACGTAACCCTCGTTGACCGTGTCTGCAATAATGAAGTGAGAGAGAGAGCTTAGGTATGAAAGAAAGTATCGGTGTAAAAATGAGAAAGGGTTGTAAATGTGTAGATAGAATGGCAGGTGAAAGGTTAACAAAGCGGCTAGTCGCCGTTGTATATGTCATCCCGTCTGTCTATGGCATCCCGTCTGTATATATACTATCTCTATGTAAATAACTCTTAACGCACTATGTACAGTACAGAACTAGTAGTTTCACACGCGTAACATGGTAAATTCCATATAATAATAATATCCATGGACTTATCCTAGCCCTGTGCTAAGTACCGCGTGTTACAGGTACTAGACAACGGAAATATATTTAATATCTTTTCAAATTGAATTAAATTATTTTGGAAGGGAAAGAAAACGTAGTTCGCGTAGGATCATTTTATGTACAAAAATACATGTTAAAAAACTGGAATTTCTGTTCTTTTGACGGCAGAGAGACCATCATCCCATGTGAGGATGGCACTGAAAGAAAGATAAAGTGCAATAGCTGATAGAATATGCCATAAGTCATGAGAGTCGTAGAACTGCAGCACCTGAAATAAGAAACAAATGTCTTTAAGCTGCTATTACTTCTCATAAGTCATAAATTTCGTTACTATTCAAGTTACGTTGTATGGAGGATCCGATATTCTGAATTTACATTTTCTTTCTACATCTGGTCTCTTTCTACTTCATTACCTACATCTCCATTTTTCTCCTAATAAAAAGGAACTCTTTGTGTACAAAAAAGAGTGAGTCGAAAAAACCAATAAATTTACCCTCTTTCAACAGTGGCGATCGATACCTATTTGTGTATTTAATTATTCTAATCGGACACTCCTTAGCACGTTGTCTATAGAAACTGCGAAAAAGTTTTGACAGATGTTGTTTTTATGAGACAGACAGACATATTTCCATTTGTCTTTCACTTAATAAATACGACAATGTAAGCAAGCGCGCATTACATATTAAAGAACGATTTGCCGATTGAAAAGTTTGTTTAGTTTCATCCCTCACGCGTGGAGAGGCTTGTGACTATTGACGCACACACTTATCAGTTTACCGTGTGAATGCAAAGTCAATGCAACAACATGCGCACAAATTGGAGTTTATATAGATTCGTTGTTGTCCGTTTCTACATCCTCCAAAGCCGACTGCTATCAAGTTACTTACCTTGCACTCGTGATTGTAGTGTCTCGAGAGAGCGGCTGTAGTGGACCAGTCTGTTGAGCCAGACACGAAGAAGTATAGCGCCGGCGCCCAGGCAGCCGCCGCTGCTGCCAACAGCGCCCACGCGTACCAGCGCAGCCGCTCGCCGTGCACCAGCTTCATGGCGAGGTAGAACATCATGTACACCATCGCATTGCCGAGCAGGACGGTCAGCATGTGGCCGGCGAAATCGCTGCTCTGCGTCGCTAATCTGGACGCGATACAGATATATTGGATTAGAGACATGTACCTAATTAGATATACGTATACCTGTTTAGGTATTTAAATTAAAATAGGGCGATTAGCATAACAGGTAGCGTAAAGGCACATTTATGCAGCCGTGCGCATGTGAGAGGGGCGGTCTGGAGTATAAGCGACATGTCCTAGTTGTACTAAGTGTGAACTCATGACCTCATGGTGATAAGATCTCACACGCGCACAGGAGCACATGTCGTTGTGTACCATCTTTATTGTCAGCTAGACCATGTACGTAGTATATGTACACAATGACAGTGCCCAGCGTGTACAAAATATTCTACCACTACCAGCAGGGTCAGCATGTGGCGTTGAAATCGCTTCTCGGCGTAGCTCTGTAGGCTCAGCGCAGCCAGACAGATTATAGTCTGTTTAATTATTAGGTATCACGTGCGTCGTGTTTTCACAAAATATACCATTTAGTTTCTTTAGTACGTACAAAAGATCAATCATTGCCATTTGGTGAACAACGATCTCTGTTATCTTTTGCACTATTATGCTGACGCGTTACCCGTTTATTGTAGTGCATCAGAATTAGAATGTCAGATGTGTTAGACATTCCCCTGTGTTTCGGAGCACACTTGAGTCTGCGCACATCTGAGCACTGTAATAATAATGCGCAGTTGTTAATTTCTAGCCATTTGTGATAGTCTTAGCCGTCAAACAGTTCCTAAAAAAATTGGAACGATTTGATTGCAGCTGTTCCGCTAACAATTCTGATTATTTCCTTCCGGTCTTGATCATCATAATAAGCAAACCTTACTTGATGACGCTGATGCTACTATAGATATCGCACCTGAGCTCACACCATCGTATGGTACACCTCTTGGCCCTCAGACATAGATAATAGCTATTGTAAAAGTTTACTCGCGGCGTTTTTATCGAAATGCATCTCTGTTCTCAATAATAATTATCCGATAATTTTGGCCACCCCAAAAACAAACAACATGCATTATTATTAAAACGTATGGAGTAAAGTGTACGCTTTACTTAGTAATGCATCATACCCGTAGAATGCGAAGGACCAGTTGAGCGCGTTTCCTATGATGAGCATGACGAGCCGGGCGCCGTAAAGCGGCCGCGGATTGCGCCGCAGCTCCACCGCCGCTAACGTCAGGCTCTCCTTTTCTGCACATGTACCGACAAACACACATGAGACACAACGCATGTGTGTGTATCAACACAGACATACGAGATATAACGTACATCTAGATCACATGTGCAGGCAGCGCCGATGGCGTCATATGCGTTCTCCTACAGTGCGCTTGCCGTACTATACAGAACACATATATCCTACAGACCGCACTAGTCTTGATGTATATTAAAGTGAGCGTCATACTTCTTCGTGCATTCATCTAGCGTAATCAATTTATCGTCATCGCGTCAAAAGATGATGTCGAAAGGTGCTGTTGACTATATTAGCGAACACACTCGTACATGAAATATTTCTAATTTGTAATGTTAGTAAAAATTAACATATAAAAGTGACGTATTAAGATCCAAATCTGAATTGTGTTTTCTAATGAACGTCACGTTATTAGCATACGACGACAAACACTGATAATATATATTAAGTACTTGTAGTGATGACTCACCGAGGCGTACCTGCCCCAGGTAGTAGATGCGTAGCGACAGCAGCAGGAAAGTGAAAATATGCACCACCGTGAACACACCCCAGAATACCGGCCCGCCGCCCAGCACGCCCCACACCACTGTCACACACATCCCACTTATAAATATAAACAGAAAATAAGTGCAACTGATGCTTGGAAAATAGGTGAAAAAGTACTTTTTGATCATGATTTTTTTTTGTTAGACACATCAACTATGTTTTTTATCTTTACAAGGTATAACATAGATATGAGGTAGCCTGTATACACATCTCAAATCATTAAAAAAACTCCCCTAAAATTTATCTAAGTAGTAAGTATTAAAAAAAAGTATCATCTTACAATAAAACATGAATATCAAAAGTGTCAAATACCAGCAGCTTATCATGATCAAAATCATTTGTTGAAGTAAACATTTTTTTTAGTTAATATGTTTTGGGGAGGAAATAAATATTAACAGGGTGTTGTCAGCACCATGTTACAGCGGGGGCTAGTGGAGCTACGCTCACTCGTAGCACAGTTTCGCGACATTACGAGCTGTGCTACGAAGTACAGTAGTACGTAGCAGTCAGATCAGTCGTTCGCAGCATAGGCCAAAGCACACGCTCAAAATGCCATTACATATTTTTGACAGTTCTATGTTTTTAATTCTTATTTATAGGATAGGATTAATAATTGTTAGTGAAGCTCAATATAATATACTACTAGCGGTGGAAATTTGGGCCTCGTTTGCATTAAGTACTAAGTGAGTAAGGGAACTACTTTGATATACCTAAAGGCCAAAAAGCACCTGAAATCTGAAGATCCTAATGTCCATTTTGTCCAACTTATTTTGTAGTAGACATATAACGCAAGTGTAACTACTACGAATATGCTACGTAAAACTACTAACGATTGGTAACACTTCATTGCAGCTAAATTGGAACAGTACAACCGAAGAGGTAACTCCTGCTCACGTGACACGCCCTAAAGTGACAGATAAGCTGTATCGCGTTTCGTGTGATTTAGGAGTAGCAGGAAAGGAGGGCAATCTGACAACAATAATGCATACCCATATAGACGTCGGTGGTCGTGAAAAGACTCCCATTGTGCGTTTGCCCTTTTATATTCTAAAAACGTACCAATCGCAATGATTACAGCGAGTACGCCGAAAGTAGCGTGCGCGCGAGCGTTGACGTCAGGATGGCGTGTCTGATAGATCTTCACCATGATGAGTACCGCCAGGACGTACATGAATGCCGTGTCTGCAATATGAAATTTAAATGTAATATTATATAAAATTGATGTCACGGTGGTCTAGCTGCTCGGAACCGGCTTGATTTATTTTGAGTTTTAGACGGATCCAGCCGTGGGCCCCAGCTTGTGTTAGATGTTATAAAACTGCTTTTGACTCTTTTATATTCTGCGTGCCAGTAGTACAGCAGCCGTAGTTATAAGAGAATTGAGGAAGGGGAAGTAGCTTATCAAACGTGGCGGCCGTTACTGTTGCATTTATAACATACCATTGCGCCGTCCGCCTCGACTTCGCACGAATACTTTACAAAATAGGGCAAATATTATGTATATATAAATTTTAATTCAACAGGACAACATCAACATTACACGTTACCGTGACAACAAATTATGAAAAAGCAACGTCCGTCGGGACAGCTAGCTGCCAATAATTTCTGTAGCTATTTAAGGATGTTTTGTTATTCTCTCACACCTTTGCTAACATTATCAAAGTTTTCATACTAGTCTCTAATGTTTTAGTAAATGTTATGTATCCTCGTTCATCACAGATAACATAGGATTCTAATGATAAATGTTCTTTTCTAATCAGTCAAGCAGTTTCGGAGCCTATTCAATGCAAACATACAAACAATTACTAATACTACGATAAAACGTGAACCGTAGCACATTTACTTTTCAATAAATCTCTCAATACAAACTCAGAATGATTACTATACCAGGTGGGGGTGAGAATTTACAAGTATAGTGTAAAGAATATACATTACCGAACTGGAAGTTGAGTCGGTTAGGGCAGACGTGGTAGCTGGCTGACAGCAGTGCCACAACTATCATACCCAGCCCCAGCGCCGACAACATACCGTAGTGCGCCGGGATGCCATACTCCTGAGAATACATGAGTTACATTGGAATTTGGTGCCCTTGACAGATTTAATACATGATATAATAAAAATCAAAAGCGAAAATAGTTGCTGTCATAAACACAGGTGGTTATTATCTTAATATAATAATACACTCAGGACTCTTACAGGAAGTTATAGTAGCAGATGCAGCAGCGACTTGTGGTATACCTCGTGACGCGGCGTGCGTTTCCTACGACTGCGCCGCCGTCGCACCTGCAGTAAGAACAGCGCGCCCAGCAGCAAGTAGCCCAGGTTTGACAGCACGTGATTGAAGTCGCTCAGCACGCCCAGACTGTGTGCGCACAGGAAGTTGTAGTAACAGATGTCCAATGAGCCCGACACGTTCAGAAACTGTAATTACATTTGTGAATAACTTAAGTGACATTACTACTGTACCTACAAATGTACGTGCATATATATGTATGTGTACCCTCAATCCAAGCCCAGTGTGACGTGAAAGTTGTCAAAGAGCAAAAGGGCGATCGCCTCTTAGGATCCAGGAGGCTTTAGTGACCTGGTTGTTTTCAGTCCCACTGCTCATAGTGACAGTGAAGTAAACGAGAGCACCGGACAGCGGATCGGCGACATTAAGTAGTGGCACCGGTCCGAAAGCTAACCTGCGATTGCCAATCCGCCTGCTCAGTGTGAAAATTACGACCTTTAATGGACGACAACAGCAGAATTCGGCCCCTAATTTCCGGTAGTTCCACTAGTCCTGGCCCCGGTAGCGGCCACGGTAACGGTGGAACAAGGGGTGCTAAGAATCTCCAGGCTACGGATTGCTACCAGCGATTTGACCTGGCTACGTATAACAGACGCACGCTTCGACTAGATAACTACTTAGTTGAGCTGGAGGTGCAACGGGGAAAAATCTGATGGCACGTTCTGGGGTTATGTGAAGTCCGAAGACAAGGTGAAGACACCATAACTCTGCCATTGGGTCACCTTTCCCAGGTAAGGCGACTCTCCATCACAAGGCGGCGTGGGTTTCCACGTAAATTAGTCCTTCGTAGGCAACATCGTCGAAGAAGTACAATCAGCCGCTGTGCCTTACCTTTGTGGACTATGAAAAAGTTTATGACTGTGTCTAAACCTGGTCTGTTCTGAGAGCTTTACAGCGATGTCAGGTCGATTGGCTACATGTAGAAGTTCTGAAAGCATTGTATGGCGCTGCTTTTATATCCGTCCTGATTCCGGAAGGTCAAACAAGGACAATCCAATTGCATCGAGGAGTGTGACGGGGGATGTTATTTCCCCGAAACTGTTCACTAATGCTTTGGAGAACGTCTTTAAGACTTTAAACTGGGCAGAATGCGTCAAAAATATTGACGGCGAGTACCTCTCACATCTTCGTTTCGCCGACGATAACGTTGTGTTGACCGAATCGTTGGAGAGCTTGCAAAAAAATGCTGCATAGCCTAAATTAATCCTCCCGACGTATTGGCCTTAGGATGAACTTGGACAAGACAAAGGTCATGTTCAACGAACACGATATTCTCGGAGTTGTAGACGAATACGTCTACCTCGGGCAACTATTGCAAATAGGTAGACATGACTTCGAGAAGGAAGCCGATGGTAGGATTTAGTTGGGTTGGGCAGCATTCCGGAAGCTTCGTCATATTCTCATGTCACCTATACCGCAGAGCTTGAAGGCAAAAGTATTCTCCCGGTGATGACCTACGGGGCCGAAACATGGCCTCTTAATTTGTGACTGGTCCACAAGTTTGCGGTAGCTCAACGGGGTATTGCACGTCCTATGTTGGGTGTTTCTCAAACCGACAGAAGTCATAAGGCAGAGAACTAAGGTATCCGATATCACGCGACGAATAAGCTCGCTGAGGTGGCAATGGGCTGGTCACACACTCACATGAACTGATGGCACATGGGCCAGTAAGGTTCTGGAGTGGAGGCCACGTTTAGGAAAAAGAAATGTTTGTCGACCGTTCACCAGGTGGGAAGACGATCTCCGTGCAGTAGCCGGTCCGGGTTTGATGCAAGTAGCAGGAGATCGGTGGGCTGATAATGATGGATGATAATATATATATATATATATATATATATATATATATACGTGTTTACTATATAAATAATAGTAGTGTATATTAGATAAGAGTATATCCTCACGTGCCTACGATTACGCTAGCAACTGGATTATTTCTGTCTTGTGTTTTGTTTATTTTGATTTTTTAATACATCGAGACCTAGGAGGGTAAGATGAGGTATGTGTGCCCCATCTTGCCCCCTCTAAGTTTTTGAATACGTTTCGATTCTGTTTTCATGTATCTCTCTATAAGTGCTTGTTTGTGAGTGTGTGTGTGTGTGTGCATGTGACCTGGCTGTGGAATGCAAGGGCGGCTTTTTTTTGTTTCAGCATGATGAAAAAATACAAGGGAACGACAAATAGAGGCAAGTGGTCGGAAGCGAGTATGGAAAAAGTTGTTGAAGCCGTTATAGAAGGGAAAATGGGGTACATGCTGGCAGTAAAGACATTTTCAGTTTATCAGATAACTCTAGAAAGAAAAGAGGAAGGAGCGCGCGAGATCTCGGCCCCATATTCATCTACAAGTATTAAGGTGAAGGTGTTCTTAGGCCCTAATCAACCTGTTTTCACAGAAGAAGAAAAGAAAGAGCTTTGTCGCTATATATTGTGCATGGAGACTCGACTTTACGTACGTACAATCAAAGACAACAAAAACGAGGAGCCGGCAAAAATTGGTTCCTCAATCTGGCTATTCCACGTGGGCTGATGAAACAGAAATAAACAGAAAACCAACCACTCCACAAGAGTCAACATTTTCTGTTGTTAGTCCACAGCAAATATTGTTATTATATTAATATCCCTTCCAGCAACTCGTAAAACTTCGCGCGTGACTCGTATACGAGGTAGAACAGCCATTGATACTGAATCACTGTATAAAAAAGAACTGGATGAAACGATTATAAAAAAGCAGGAGTCGTAAAAAAGAAAAAAACGATAGATAATCGCAAATCATCCGATACCAAGAGTGACACGAATATTAAAAATACCCCTTGTGTGTACTGCAGCGGTCTTTATTTAGATTTGAATGAAGGCTGGATTAAATGTTCTCTGCGGATGACGAGGACGATGAAGTAACATTCACCTGCGAAATCTGAGAAGAAAACTAGATGAAGTCTGTATTCCATCTTGTCGCCTAGGGGTACTCCATCTTACCCGAACCCGAGGTCGTGGGACTTTTTTTATTTTTATATCTCCAGAAGAATGATTACGCTATGATTGTTATTAAAATTATAAAAAAATTAAAGACTGATTGACTGATTTGGTGATAATCAAAGGAAGATTTTTTAATAAACATGATTGTTTAAGTGCAATGGCTTCAGTTTTATTGCCCTTCAAACGTTAGGTACCCCGTCTTGCCCGTATCATATACGTAGTAACCGTTGTAAAGTACGTGACCCACAAGCAGGTCACGTACTTTACAACGGTTACTACGTATATATGTATGTATATGTAGCAAACGACCAATTGGATCCTTTTAACGACTGCCGACACCCATAGACACCCGTATTATTGTTGTCAGATGTGTTGCCGGCCTTTCCTCCTGCCCTTCAGTGGGCCAACGGCTAGTCTGAAACTGCACGAAACGCGACAGCATGGCTGTCACTTTACGGCTTGACATATGAATAACAGCTGCATTGCTGCATGGCTCTTCTTATTTAATATACACATTAATAATAATATAACAGGTGAAACCTATATAAGTTAGTTCTAAAATTTCTTAAATTTTACTATAAATAATTGATGAAATAAAATGTAGATTATGAATACATTATAATTATACTTAATGTGGGAAAGAAACAAGGTCTACAGTTAAAATATTGGATCCGTGTGACGCTCTTGTACCCATTAATACGTATGAGGGTACGTACTGCCGAGACATAAACCGAAGTGTTAGGTGACTTACAACTTGGAAGGCGATGACGAACTGTATGACAGGCAGCGCGTAGAACACTGCTATCGTACCCAGCGTGTAGAGGTAGCGGTCGGAGCGCGCGCGCAGCGTACGGTGGCCACGTCGAGCTAGCATCCCCAAGTGAAGACGTGCAGGCAGACCGAACGGACCCTGAAACTCGCACACATCAACGCACAGCCTAAGCAGCTGAATTACAGTTTCAATCTACTATACTAACGAGACATTGACAACTTAAAGTTTTCATTTCAGTGATGGTCGACGGACGCATGGGACTCAATGGTATATGATTGTATGTGCTATCATTAGAATAGTGGAATTATGCTACATATTGCATAACTTGCATGTACCTGTATTCGACTCTCGGTCCTCGAATCGTCACCTTGAGTTCGACTATTCTCTAGGTCGCCATTGACAACGTAAATATCATCATTTTCCGGGAGGCCATCAGACGTATGCTCCGGCGGGGAGCTGCGCTGCACTGCTGCTGCTGCCGTGCCGTTGGGCGTGGCTTCCTGTGCGTACTCGTACTCGTCGCTGTCGCTGTTGTCGCTGCTGTCATATGTAGCGTCTGGGCAGGTATCACAATATTGCTTATTGTACTTGTATTTTTACTATTCATTTTCAAATGTTATTGTGTAGTAACGTTTCTATAAGACTCACGCCTAGACATATCCATTTGCGATTAAATCAAAAGTTATGTCATCAACACTAACAGAAGGCAAACTCGCCCAATCAATCCGTGAGGTAAAAAAGCCTGGTCCTCCGATATGATCGCCTGTGTTTCTAATGGATTGGGACATAGCCCATGATGATCTCTCCACGAAGATATCATACTGAGATCATCATTTACCATGTTTATTGTATGCGATACTTCCTCAAGTGATGTCTATCTATAGACTTGAAGGTCTCTGCGTGTAGATGAACGTGAGAGGATTTTGTGATGTTGTTTATAAAGAATATATGTTATATGAGGGCGAATAGAAGAGGGGACAACACGCCACCCTGAGGAACTCCAGCAGAGATGCCTGACCATCTCGGATAAGTCTCATCAATCTGCACTCTCTGTTTGCGGCCATGTAGATAATTATGGAGTGAAATGTCGTCGGGGATATATTACAGGATGTCATAATAGAATACGGACTGACCTGAATCGCGTCGAATGCGACTTGTGTTTTGCCTAGCACCGTCGATTTGAGCTTCCTCCGCTTGTACCACTGCAAACGAACGACTTAAACTTTATGAGATGTTCTGAGTCTGAATCATCTGAATTATGTATATATTACTGTGTGCAAGTATAAATGTCTCACGAAGTCCATCTAAGTGAATCGGTTGTGGTTGCATCTATGAATGTGTGAGATATTTGTACTTTCAGCACAGAGCGTCCTTGACTTTACGCCTAAAACAGTACGTGTGCTCGTTTTACAATATTCAGAGCCGTTTGGCTTAGTTTTAATCGGCGTCATGAGACATAATCTCAATAATTTATCAATTATAAACAAATATGAAAACATTTTATTCAAAATAAGGTTTAACAAAATTCTTTTTGAACGTAGTGTTATTACTTTACTACTGTTACGTTGTTTTATGTTGTTGAATGCCAGACCAACGGATCTATGCTCGTTAAGGTTCTTTAAAATACTTAAGTACTTACATACTTTACTTTTCTTATTAGATCTAGAGAATCGAAAACGTGATATCACAATTTTCATCTGTGAAATGTTAATAAGATACTGTCTTCATCTAGTAAGAGGTAGTGCCATTGCTGTTTTGTAGCCTAATTCACTCTTACTTACATAATATCGGTGTATAGTTACTGTAGAATTACTGTCGCATTTCTTACGTATTAGCGAGTTTTAGACCATTCCATGGGCTAGAGAAGGGGCAATGCATAACCTTCGGGTTCGCGGATGTTTACGGGCGTCTTGTGCTATAATTATTCTTTTTACCACTGTTATTCACATCGTTGGCTAGCACGGCCCGAGGCAGCACATAGCGCGCGAATCTCGGCCAGCGCTGCGCCAGCACCATTGCGCCCACCAGCAGGTAGAACAATGTGAAGAGCGCGAGTGTGGTGCCCGCAGCGATCAGGTACTGCCCTCGCGACAGCGCCACCTGTAAACGAAAAAAGGCCACGAGATAAACATGCATTAAACCGGGTGCAGTGGTGGGAACTTTAACGAAGAGCTCCTCAAAACCCTCGTAAGAAAACCTCTAAATTTCCTCGTTAAAAACTAAATATACTACACTCGACTCTGGTAGCTTTGCTAGGAGTTGTATGGCGACATGCGACAGACAAAAGAAAGGAAAAAAAATAACGGCCCTTGGTAATAGAGTAAATCATTAAAATATACAAGTGTGTTTTAGACCACACGACTGAAGTAAAACGAACTTAGCCTTATTTCATGTACTGTATATGGAAGAAACAGAAAGAAAATGTGAAAGTGACGAAGCGTATCTATATTCACTTGCATTTACCGTCCTCTCATCTATAGAGTGATTTTCTTTCTATCTTCTCTGATTTATATTTCCTTGCCAACTTCAGTTGCCCTGGTCTTCCTAACGCTCTCGTCACGCTTTCATCAGCCTACTCCTCAAGGCGAGTATGCACACCGAAGTTTTACTTAATAAAATCTATTTATACAACTCTTTATGGAGAAACTGCCAACAGATCTGATGCTGACAGATCCAGTTCGCCCAAAGGTGAATAGTCCCCGCTTTTGTTTAACTGAAATCTATAGAGCGTGCTTAATCTTATCTCGGACTTTACGTATCATAGTCTTAGCTTTATGCACACCCGAAACATACTTTTTTCTGGTAGTAAAAGTATTCAACAATGACTGCTATTGTAGAATACTTTTACTTTATGTTACTATAAAGTTTAAAACCATCGAAAATAATCAAACCACTCAACATAAATTGACTTGATATTACTCGCCAAAATGACACTTTGTCTGATATAATGTGGCAAAATGAGAATGTTATTTTGATTGGACTGTTTTGAACCACTATATGTGTGTGGCTTGAGCTCAGAGCGGTTTCGAATTAATGACTATAAATATGAAATTTGACTTACTGCGATAGTTAAGACAGAAAATTCTAGGCACGCAATATAAATATCAGTCAGCCCTAGTATATTTCCGCAGTATGAAAAAAAGCTGCGAAAAATAATGATCATAATTATCAGAGCCAAAATATATTCGCACCTGCACGGTGACGACGAAATCCTTCTGGTTCTGCGCGAACTCGGGATGTGCAGAGTCGCGGCGGCCTAGCATCACCGTCTCGTACAGCCAGTCGGAATGTTCTTCCGTCACACCACTGCACGTTGCGTTGAACCGCTTCACTATCATCACCACGTGGAAGCCGGTGGGGAAGCTATCCCGCTACGAATATATCCCATGTATTATTACAGGGAACGTATGAGAAACCACTCAATGTTCTCTAGACATGAAACATGTCATGACCTCTTTCTAATGGACGTTTTATATATATATATGGAAATAAGCT
>JAFELO010000570.1:116795-127704 GCA_017140195.1 Eumaeus atala | reverse complement strand
CAGAAGCATTGATTTATAAATATATTTGTAAATCCATTGATTTTTTCTGGACATTTCCAGACGCCTTAAGCATAGATAGAATATAAAGTAACGGCCGTAAGTCACTGACTAACTGATCTATCAATGCGTAGCCAAAATAATTGGAATTTTAATTTGGTATAAAGGAAGGATTGGTAGAATTTATGAACCATGTTGAGAAATGATTTTCAAAAATGTCGTTTCGTGACAAATTGTAAACTTTAGTACAATTTTTTACGAAATTATAGAAATTTATTTCATAAGAATTTGTAAACTAAACAGGAGGCCCGGAGGAGGAGGACATAGAAATTATCACAGCATCAGAACGTTGTTTTGTTGAGTGAGGAGGGAAGACTAGGAAAGGAAGGGGATGCATGACAATTGTGCGGATATACGAGCACTGGTAGCTATCATAAGGCACTGTCGGTTTGTCTCGACACAACTTTAAATAGATTCATTACAAAGAATTACCGAAACTTGAACGGCAGCAGAGTTTAACATAGTCATCCTCATTGCACGCAGCGACGTCTCTCCCACGGTCTGCATGATCGGGCACTGCAAGTATTTTTTAAGCTTTTTTTAAATAAATAATTTTAAACGACCTTTACTTACGATATGCATATTGATGTCTTCAACCAAGGTCACGGGTAGACTGAGACGCCAGATGTCCTGATGTTACAAGTTAAATAAGTAAGGGCTAGTTAAATAATTAAATAAACTGCGATAGAATCCGTAAAAAAAGTTTTATTGTAATACGACTTTTACATCAAGGGAATTTATAAGACCTGTCAAATTTTTAAATTAAGGCCGAATTGAGACGGTACTTTCGCTCATAGAGGACGTGTCGTGTCTCTTGCGACAATCAGTTTCATTAGACCGTGCCTTTCAAAATAATGTGCAGTGCTGCGTCTTAATAGTACTGTCTCTTACTATCTGAAAAGAAAACCCACAGTTGCAGCCGCATTTTTTGACCTTTCAAACAGAGATTTTCCGATTGAACTTATTAACTTCTACAATTATTGGCATGGCGATCAGGTTCTTCCCATCGTACACGATAAACATTAATGTAATGGGAAGAACTGTTTTCTTAACCTGGATTATGGCGTTGGAGAGGGAGGCTGAACACCGCCAACCCTCTACAATACGTATATTAAGGAGTTACTGTGCTAGCTGGTGTTGCCAGAGTCGGCTATTACGTTAGATACAACAGTATTCGATTGTATAAATGAGAGCCCAGTATAATTAGCTTACGGCATAGGTCTGCACGAGCACCGTCGCGCACAGGTTGGATTTCGAGGTGATGCGTAGTCGCACGTCTGTCTCGTCGTCGGCAAACTTGTACTGCAGAGCTCGTGGCGCCCACTGTTAATGTTTTTCTCTTGTAATAATTACTTCCTATTAGGGCTAGCTTATAGGATAGCCCTATGAATCAAGCTACGAATAATCTTGGCTCAAATAACGATTTCAAGTATGGTTTTCGAATCCAAATCATACATAACCTTTATTGAGTTTTCGTATTTCAAAAAAATATTAGTATTCATAGCATAGGGCAGGAGGCTCCCCTTCAATTTGCAACTTCAGTGTGTGTTTACAGTTTATCCCCCTTAAATGTGGTCAACTGTACAGATTGTCTATAGAAAAACCTAATTGTAAGGTGTAAACAGTACAGATCAATTAGTGGGTCGCATCTGTTACCGAAATACCACATACACATAACATTTCTAGTAAGAACTCCTGGACTAGAGCATTGACTTACAAAAGTATCAATACATACCACACAGTCAGCGTCTCAAAACGACTCTTATAAAAGATGTGTACATTTCAAATTATCCACTTTGTTAAAAACGGCTTAAAAACATGCGCGTAAATTTGACTTTGAAAAAAAAAATTATGCACTACTCAAAACGACTCGTATAAATGATGTGCACATATCAAATTATCCAATTTGTTAAAAACAACTTAAAAACATGCGCGTAAGTTTGACTTTGATATGTTTAAATAATGCCCTTCTGTCAAATATAATTTGCTTTGTTAAAACGACTTAAAATCATGGGCGTAAGGAGACTTTTTAAAAATGTATGTTTATGTACAAATCTTGATGCTTTGCATACAATCCTCGATGAATGACAGTTCACTATAAAATTGTGTATCCTGTATTTTTGTAAATTAATGGATTAGACACTTTTTTTTCACACACCCATGACATTACAAGATATTAAGCTGTCGTAACCCACGTTACCATACTTACCCTGTTGGCTGTGACGGTAACGGGAGTATTGAGAGCCAGCTGCCAATCAGAGGCGCTCGAGGCTCGCACGCTAAGCGCCGTGCTTATACATGACGTGGAAACGTGCAGTGAAAACGAGCCCCACTCTCCGACTACATATGAAAAACGATTATAAAGTCTATAACGGTGTTAGGTTCGTGTCAGCAATATGCTACGCAGTAATTGTTATTTTTATTGTTTTAAGTTTACACTCATATCGTCGGTAAATAAGTTATTTTAAAAACTTAGTTATTATTAAGATTTCGGGTATATAATGTTTAGCTTTTGTAGCATTTTAAGTTGGTGCTATTTTGTTTCGCGTGAAACGATTGATGTGTCTATAGACAAAGCACCTGACGAGGTCCTCGAGCGTGCCTTTTATTTTATGTTATGACAGCAACAGGGCAGGTAGTTGACACACGTCTCTGTCATAACGTCAAGGCGACCGATATCCTGCTGCTAATATTTAAACTTTTTTTTATCAGTGCCGCCTTCGGTGCGGAGCCTAGGAAGTACAAATCAACATCACAGAAGCTTTACAACTAACATGGTCACGAGTGGACTGAGATGGACCATGGTAGCTACAGCTTCCGAAACGTCTGGAGTGTAAAATATTTAATGAACCGCGATAAAATCCGTTAAAATAGTTTTATTATAATTAAGCATGTTATAATAAAATACCACAATTGTCGTCGTCTCCGCGTTCCACGACAACATCGTCCGGACAAAGAGTCCTCTCCAACTCGTACAGCTCCTGTCCCTCGGACTGGTATGGCAGCTGCCAGGTCAGCGCGCCTAGGACACAAAATAGTAATTATACATCACAATCCTGTTAAATGTTCGACGAATGAGAAGCATAATGTATATCATATTGTAAATAACTGTGAGCGCAGTTTCACCCGCGTAACATGGTTAAATTCCATATAAAATTCATCCCCTTAGGGATTGAAATCCTTTCTTGGTGTTCACTTGTATCACTATCAGAATACAATTCCTGTGAGTCATGAGCCAGCCAGGTTTGCCTTTTATACACTATATTATATTAAAATAAATATTTTCTACAATTGAAAAATGTACACAATAGGAACAAGAAAGTCATTAAAATTATTTAAATAAAAACAAGTTCTGGGTATAAATTTTTAATTCTTTACCTCAGAATACCTCTGCAATCATTTTATTAAAGCGTAATGAATGGCTACCGCTGTCCATTCTGGAGACAAGAGTAGCAGCGCTAGAATGAGTCCAAGTCCAAAAAAAGAACACACCAGACCGCTATCGCGCGGTGATGAGTGATGAGCACTGTGCGCCCACAGCAAGCTGGGACGTGGAAAAGCATTTTCAGGCTACGTAAAACAATAGAAACTACATAAAAAGAACACACCAGACCGCTGTCGCGCGGTGATGAGTGATGAGCACTGTGCGCCCACAGCAAGCTGGGACGTGGAAAAGCATTTTCAGGCTACGTAAAACAATAGAAACTACATAAAAAGAACACACCAGACCGCTGTCGCGCGGTGATGAGCACTGGATGCGAGCCGTCGCCAGCGCTCGTGTGCGCCCACAGCAAGCTGGGACGTGGAAAAGCATTTTCAGGCTACGTAAAACAATAGAAACTACATAAAAAAATATTTTGTATGATGTTTGTGAACAATAGGCAACTCAATGAATCATCTCAACAACAAAAAAGGATTGAGTTCCCTAAACTCAATCATTTTTAATTGTTCAATACGATATATTTAGTACGATATATTCAGGAAGAATTAGTGCCATGTTGCAGAGGAGGATGTAGTGCCATGCATAGTGCATAACACTACATGTTCCTATGCAACGGAATTGCGCTGGCACGATCGGGGACGTACCTCTCGCTCACATAACACCGCAGTAAAGTGACATCTGCAGTGTCGCGTTTCGTGCGATTTGTGAGTAGCCGGTGGCCCATTGTGAGGGGGGATACAGGAGGGCAATGCATCGGGATAGTAATCATGTGGATGTACCTGGGCGTCGGTAGTCGTAAAAAGGCCCGATTGCTTGTTTGCCCCCTATTCTATAAGAAAATTACAGTTTACATTCCAAAACGCTATATACTTAATTAATTCAGTCAGTGGCCAGAAAACGTAAACTACACATTCAATTATATTTTGTAAGTGTAGCAGCACACTCTCACACTCACCGTCTTGAACTGAAGGATGTACTCGACAGAAGTGTTAAGCGGCAACACGTGAACTTCGTTAAATGATAACCTGTAACATGTTACATGATGTGTAAATACCGACAGTTGTACACATGTTGAATCCGTTCAGCAGCACTGGCTGCACAGATTCAAAATTACGCAAGTAAATATTGAATCCACTGGACAAGACTAGGGCCTATATACTATGAACTCCATATTAGTTTAAACTTTTACACAAACACTTGATACCGCCGAAGAAGTGACACCTGCGGTGTCGTGTTTCGTGCGGTATGTGAGTAGCCGGTCGCCAGGGGGGGGGGGTTAAAAAAAAAGGTTGGCAACGCATTGGTATAATTATGCTGATGTTCATGGGCGTCGGTAGTCGTTGAAAGGCTATGATTTCTCGTTTGTCCCCCTATACTATAAAAACTATTAATTTAAACTAAATTTTACCGTTACTTTGTATTCTATGCTGTGAGCTAGTTGAGTCTGGATATATACATCTGCATTTAGCGTTAACTGCATCCAATTAATTTCCATGGAAATTGTACACCGATGCACTAAGCACTTCTCTCAAAGTGTCTAGCTCACACATTTTTAGTGTTCCATGGCCAAATTCGAATAGATTTTTCTAGAGGGCATAGCCATGTCAAGGTAGGGGGGAGCCGCTGGATGCAGTAGGCTCGTGACCGTGACCTATGACGCTCTATGGGGGAGGCCTATGTCCAGGTGTGGACGTCGTTCAGCTGATGGTGATGAAAGCCGTGTATGGGGTGTCATTGGATAGTCTATATGGTATGGATGTTTTCAAGAAAGCATTTTGAAGTGTCCAACCAAAAGAGGTTCTACGGCCGAAACCGAAAGCGAATATCGGCAACGATCTTAATTTCGGCCGGAGCCGAAACCAAACCTTCGTGACGAGAATCATGTTTTGCGGGAAATATTCGAAAGGCTCTCGTCAAGCGTGTGTAAGGAAGTTTTACTTCAAAAGGTATAATAATAAATTGACTTGTGGAGTGAGCTGGTGAATACCTGACGAGGACAATACGAATCAGACGAGGCGAATAGAAGACTTAAGTTTGAGGGTGGTTTGAATCTAAAGACAACGCTTCAATTAAATTTTAATTTACTGAACGGATACCTGGGCTAGTGGCCATAAATACGTACTTACTTATTTATTTACAAAAAAAAAATCAACAAATAGGTATTATCTTGGTGATTAAAATGAACTTTGAAAATTAGCACCACTAAAGAACTATAAGTAAGTCCCAAGAAGTTTTTGGAAGAGATAGTGCCATGCATGGTCCATGACACTACATCCTCCTGTGCAACGGAATTGGGCCAGCACGACTGGGGAGGTACCTCTCACTCACTTGATACCGCCGTAAAGTGATACCATCGTAGGTGGCGTCTCATGAGATTTGTCAGAGGAAGGTGAAAAAGAACTATGCTATTTACCACGTGATAAAACTTACCGAATTCAAATTAAATTTAAAATAAATCAATTGTGAAAATTCACAACAAACATTACTCAAACTTAAAGTCGGAAAAAATAATTTCTTTCATGTAGGTATCAATATCGAGGATTGTGGTCACGATAAAAGTAAATAACTCAAAGTCAACTGAATGAATTTTTGTTTGCATTATTTTTTTGGTATCGCTCAGATTGAAACGCTAAAAAATTCATTGAAATAATTTAAATAATTATATTACTAATAAATAAAATTAACCAATATGAATAGTCAAATACAATACATTGTGATTTAATTTGAATAATAAATCTTTCTAGATAATATTTTTTCCTAATTATAATTTAATAAGTTAATCATCTAAATAGTTCACTAAAACATTGGATCTATCAATCTTCCAATATTATAAAACTTTCCTACAAAACAAATAAGCAACAACAGTATTACTGATTAAAGTGTTCTGGGATTCCGGAACAATGTTTAGACAAAAAAATAAGCCACATGTAGAACCAATTCTTCAATTCTAAACATCGCTTGTTGCGATACATCTAACATACAATACATACAACTAAAAGTTCGCACAAAATGAACTTCCATAATTGTAATAAAATGTTAGCCTTGACCAGTCTACATCGATATCACACTGCTGCTAGCCGTGAGTTTTCTTATCAGTGTCAAAACATCGCTATTTTGGTGTTCGAATAGCAAAAGGACATATATACATCTTTTTTAGGTTTTATTTTTGATTTAAATATTAATTAATCATATTAATAAGTTAGTCATTGAGACATTGTGGTTTTATTGTATTTTAAATTATGATGGACATTCAAGATATTATTATTTGAAAGCTCTGAATGCGAGACTAGTCAGCGGTGACCTGAAAGTATTATCACGGACAATTCCTTTCAAAGCTCCAGTCCGCCTAGTAGGAACTTAAGTGGCAATTAAAGTAAAAATTTCTTTTTTACAGTTTCCGGTTAGAAGTAATTAATAAAAAACCTAATATTTTTTATGGTAGTTAAGAGTTAATTAAAGACTAGGCAGTTGACACTGTATGCAATTGTAATCTAACCTGTGAAACCGGTATGTACCTGTATATAGTAGATTTATTACATATCTAGAAGTTAGCACTTCGGGCATTACAAAAACACTAAAGGCAATCCATTCCAATCCACAATTCTGAAAAAACAAATTGGGTAGGGAATAAAATTAAATTTAGCACAATATTTCACAACAGGTGACATTCTGGTAAATTAAGTTTTAGGTAAAGCTAAACTAGATAAGTAGCCTTTCTTGTCTTCGAATCATTTAGTTTGTAACAATCAGTTTTTGATAAGTGAAACCATGTTAGGCAACAATTATAGAGGCTCGAAATTCATGAGACTTACTCCAGTTGCACGACGGTGACAGAGTCGCCTGCACTTGCGCACACGCCAACCGCCCATAAGATCAAACACACTCCAAAAAAATTCATTGTCAATTCTCTAACACACTATAACAATTCTAAATAAATCTATTTATCCATTATAATATTCTGAGTAAATATATATTCAATTTAAACACGCATATATACATTAGCACATGATGACATATCACAATTATATATCGCACTTCGCAAAAATATTTAATCGTTTAACATTAACACTAACATACGGCAGTTTGTTATTTGGATTACAATAATAGGAATAGATTCACCAATTTGATAATATAGATAATATTTTATGTAAATAATACAATTCCGGCGAGTCCCCGAGCGAACTGCGCAACATGAATGTGCGCTATGTGTTATCGGAAGTTAACTAAATAAATTCGCAACATGTCTACTAATTAACAATATTTATAATTTTTAAAAGAGTGACCACATGGTTACAGCACACCGTCCTGAGAACTTGTTACGGTGTATCTAGAGTTTATCAGCAGATATATTTTTATCAGTACAAGTTACACGAAATCGATAACTTGTTGAATCATCATAAGTACCTACGAGTACGCATTTTGATTCCTAGAAGATTTCAGTGATCTTATCAGGGCTGTATGGTCGTATACGGTTTTGACTGTCGCCACAGTCAAAACTCTATCTTAGGCCGAATCAGTTTTGTCCAGTATAAATGTTTTTTTTAACAGTAACACTTAAAAAAACTAAATTTAACATTAAAAGGAAATCTAATTAAAATAAATATTTATATAGGCTTGAAGGTTTGTTGGCGCCACCAAACACGTTGCAAAATATAGCCAATAACCTTATAGCTTAACCAAGTACACCTACTACTGGTTTATGAAAAAATACGTGTGTAGAATACAATTTCAGGGTTACCCTCAATTTTTTCGGGATTCTATCGTCAGGTCTTGACGGGCGCCACGTAATCGTGTATCTACCATGATGAAGTTAAATAAGAACATAAAGTAAAAAAAATAAAGTTAAGAACCTTGTCATTTTTGGACTTGGGTAAAAATCTTTCAAATTTTTTGTCTGATGTCAGTGACACAATAAAGTAAACTATTATTTTAAAGTTAGCGTATCTAGAACCATCATGAGGATTCTATATAATTCATTATAATATAAGTTATTCTATTTCGGCCTTAGAGACTCTTTCTACATATATTATGGAAGTTATATTCTTTTGGCGCGTTAGGAAATGGAAATGATGAGATACGTTTTTTCTGGAATAATTGTTACAATAGGCGCGCAAACCGTAATGAAAAACCGACGCCCTGTAGTTAGCTATAGTCAACATTTTAATTTTTTTCTTGTTACGTCAAAGAAGAATAACTTCTAACACCTGTACATAAGTACACACACACACACACACACACACTTTTTATCTAAATTCAAAAGTGTTCAATATAACAAAAACAATAATTTTAAATTTTAAAAATTAGCAGTGAACCGCTTGTTGACAAGAAAATTGTGTTAATATTTAACTTTGGGTACGTTCGTGTTAAGTAACACCATTTTCTAAGTTAAAAAAATAAGAATAAATTCTAAGTTTCTAGAGATGGCCACTTAAAACCGCTACGCACAGCTTATGCCGCCTCCATAACTAGGACCATTGGTCAGGATGGAAACCTGACTTCATTGGACTATTCCTACGTCTGCTCCCTTTTGGACGAGTCCGGTCTCAACTTAGAAACTGGCCAGGCGTTGAGGTGTCCTGTTGCCGACAGATCCGGGGCACCTCAGCTCTGGCGGCCGAAGGTACCGCGGGGCTTTAGTGGGTCTTCAATTCATCAAGCTCCAGCTCATCACACCCCATCATATTCAATCCAGGACCGATGGCAGTGCGTAAATGTATTTCTATTATTAAGAATAAAACAAGAAAAAGGAGGTTTTTCGTGCAATGGTTATGACTTTAAATGTCACTTAAGATCACAAGATAGTACCAACTCGTGCCACTGTTTACCACTGGTGTAATGAGTTTAAATGTTCGACGTGAGAGATGGCCTTTTACGGTGACGACTGAAGATATCATCTGTATTGTATAGCGTATGTCAGAGACGGACAAAGAGAGACCTTTCCGCAGATTCAGACAATCTCAGGCATCGGTATGAGCTATATGCCCAGGGCGTTGTTCGACTTACTTACAGTTTAGAGGCTGTTGCCTTTTGGGGAGTTGCAAAAATGAAAAGAGGTCGAAGTGTGAGAAAAAAGATGGCCTCGTTCATCAGAAGGGCAGGTCATTAAGTAACAATTGTTTTCCTAGAGGACAAAAGAAACAGTTACTGCAGATTGGTATACTAACAATTGTTTGCTATAGGCAAAGTTGGAGAAGTACGAGCTCACAGCAGAATATACCTTCACCACGACAAAGCCTTGTCGATGATGTCAAACGCGGAATTATCATAACTTGCGATTCTTATTTATTTTCAATACTAGTAGAAAAACTTCACGGACAACGTTTCATGGATACCGAGCAGTGGCTACGATTTAAAAGGCCGGAGCAAAGTGCTTTCCTCACTGTTTCGATGGGAAGAGGGGACGTTATTTATGTGAATGGACACTATTTTTAATACGGGTACTTACCATACCATACATATTGTAACCTAGCCTTACCATACATATTGTCACAAAGAAAAAAAAATTGTTTTGCAAATAGCATTTATTACTTTTGTCAGTTATATTATACAGTATCTCAGATTACTACGCAAATATAAAACAAAGAAAATGTAAAAAGCTACAATACTGTCCTTTAAACGTTGAGTCATCAATAGATGGGCGCACTCTTTCCATGGCAAAATTTCTCACTGCCAGTCGAATGGATTGTTTTACGGACTACAAATTATCATGACGTTTTGAGCAAACTGTACTCTCTAAAACTGACCATAAATCATAAACCAGCCGATTAAGTTCGGGACAAGATGAAGGGTAGTCTTCATCTCTGAACAAGTTCGGAACGTTTGTTTTAACCAAGATTGAGTTGAGCGAGTCTTATGATCTGGCTCCGAGTCTCGCTGGAAGGACCATACTCGGTTATTGGACATGGTGTTGTTAAGGGGCTTCAATACGAGGGTATCTACATACTTGTGCCGATGTTTTGATACCTTTTTTACAAAAATATGACTCAGAAACTCCTTCATAGCTAACACCCCACGAAACTCACTGAAGCCGGATAATGCCCTCGTTCTGTCGACTAATTGGGAAGCTTTCCTTAGAGCCTTGAACATTTTGCACAAATTTCAATTGCAACGTATTTCTAAAGCAACAACCAACTAATTTGTGATAATTTAATGTTAAAGTCAAATATTTAATAATAATAATCTCCTTCCAGCCAATTATCGGCATTGAAAAATCTTTACACTTAACACTCTATGGTCCGACCCGAGACTCAAAATTTGAACTTCGCGAACAGCGGTTCAACATGCCACGAGTCCAAGTTGCAGTCTAACATTCAATCAGACTTGGGAGTTAGGCGCGGCTTAACCCCCGTGATCTCCGTATATTTGGAACCCCACCATGTCATTGAACTTGTCAGTGCCTATATAAATTTT
>JAFELO010000570.1:94604-116762 GCA_017140195.1 Eumaeus atala | reverse complement strand
AGATAAAGTAATCTTATCTTATAAGTTTTCAACATGTCCCCAAGTTCCCAGTTATGTCCGTCGACAGTTCCACTTATGTACCGAACCCATATACTGGGTAACATTACGTACATATAGTACTGAGAACGTCGTTTCACAATCACGAAATTCAGGACACTGACTGATAGCTAACATGATAATAATGCGTAGGATATGATATGTGTACCTCAGTATCTATTGAACTATGACCCACTGTTGCAACGACATCTGGTGTTCAGATCAGGATTTTTTATTTATATGTTACGTAACCTGTAAGAAATATAAGGTTTTATGTGATAAATATAAATAAAATTAAATTGGTATCCGCTGTCTAAGGAAATTAAGAAAACTTAAATTATAGAACTTATCACATAACCAAAGGTTGGCAACCAACATTATTTTATTATAACCTGAAAGAAATCTAATGTCTTATGTGATGAAATATAAAGTTTCATAAGTTTTTTTATTTTAAGTTCATTATATTGTAGATGTATAAAATTGAAAACCGAAAAATACGCATGAAAAACTATGATAAAGTTTTAGGATAAAAGTCCGGGTCTTCGAAAGATATGTTTTCGACATAGTTTAAAAGTGAAAGGCAACCAAAGCGTCAGACGTTACATGGTGGACTTCTGACACGTACACACTACACAATTAAACGGCGGCCGTTCCTTTTCCATAAACTGCGATTTTATAGACCGTCTTATTTAGGAGAAAATTGGCTTAAACGAATCTCCCACAGCCGGACTCACACCAACGCACCTCATTTTATTGAGATTTCAGCTGATTATGTTGTTTCTTGTTTTGTAGCTATGTAGACTGTAGATAACAGTAATAACAACCACACAACACCTCTGCACGATAGTTTAACAGTTCACTGTATATTGTAGATAGGTTTATATATACCTACAGCATTTTTTTGATATTCCAGATTGTCATTTATGTCTCTACCAAAATTCCAAATGCGCTCAGTAGTTTTTGCGTTAAAGAATATCAAACATACATATTATCTTTTACATTTATAACATTAGTAGTATTTTTCTTGCGGTTTTACACGCCTAAATTCTTTTTAGGGTCATTTTTCGGGATAGTAATGTTTATTTTATATCAGCATATTTATTATTTATTATAGCATAGCATAGCGAACATGTATACAAATGTCGGATTTATTATGACATAGATAGGAATTTTGTGTAAGAAAAACAAGTTGTTCGTTATAACATTTTTATTATTATACATTTATTTACATTTTTTCCTTTCAAACGCGGAATAAGTTTTAGTTACCACACGATCGAATCTATACTGATATTATAAATAGGAAAGATTTGATTGTTCGTTCGTTTGTTTGCCATATTTTGCGAAATAGCCGGGACGGACTGCTACTGTAAACTGTTCGAACTGTATCTTTTGATTGTGTGTGGAACTACCAACTATTACGTGAGACAAGTTATTCAAATTCGCACAGATGCCGCTAATTATTTATAAGTATATTATAAGTTTACGTTTTATTGTAACATTATGGGTTCTTTCTCGTGATGCGCCATCTGTTATAATGTGTGATAACTTATTTCATGACGTCGTCTGCGCGTACGTCACATTTACACTGTAAGTAAATGTGGTGCTGATGAATATGTGATTTTGTCGTTAGTCTTCTTTTAGCTTTTGTTTTTTTTTATTATGTCCTAAGTGTGTCTGATATTATTGATATGTATACGTTACATACGTTATACCTAGGCTTGCCTTAAATATTGTAATAAAGACAAAAAAAAATTTTAAACTACAAATAACACTTTTACAGTGTGTTAGTTTTATATACCAATATATAAAAATTAAAAATATAAAATGTTTATTGGAAGTGTCTCCACTTGCAGTGCAGTACAATCCTTTAAACCTGGAGGCCAGTTATCAATAGAAGCACGCACTCTTTCCATGGGGGTATTCTTCACTGCCCATCAATGCATTGATTGTTTTAGGTACTCCAAATTATCATGGCGTTTAGAGCTCTCTAAAAATGATCATAAATCATAATCCAGTAGCTTAAGGTCGGGACTAGATGAAGGATAGTCTTAAGCTCTGATCAAATACGGAACGTTCGTTTTAACCAAGAATGCCTATACTTGGTTATTAAACATGGTGTTTTTAAGGTGCTTGGCTCTATACCTAGTTTGTGTAATGCAACCGCAGCGATTCTGTTCGCTTTATTGTTCCACTCCATTTTAATATCGCAAAATATTGTACAATATATTGGCGCCGAAATGAGAAAACACAATGAACAATCGTATAAAAATCACAGATTTCAAATTCAAATGGCATCTTTATTTATTTTTAGTAGTAACAATATTTATGGCCAGACTCAGTATACTACCACGCCTTTTGAATAGTGTATTGTTATCGTGCTGGCATTGGCCACAATAGTAAGATCGTTTACTAGTCCTCGTTCCCATAAACAACTTAGATTGTCTATAACAACTGATAACTTAATGGGCTACGCCGTTGTCCATGATAACAGACGAATGAGATATACCTACCTAATCCATTCACCATATATTAAGCCAATTTTTTTCATACACCAGGTAATTATAGTGATATACGAAAAACATCTTAAATGGAGTAGCTATCTTCTCTTTTTAAATGGATATTTACAAAGTTAAATGTACAAAATATGTATGATAAAGGTATTTTAATTGCATGCAACCCCTGCATACAACAGCCTATAACAACCACACAGGGCATACATACACAGCCCGTCACACACCTGAATAGCAAAGCTTTCTTCCGGTGAAAAAAATTTCATGTCCAGATCATAGTTTCGAGAAGTACCCCTGAAACATATAAAGTCATAAACTACACTTTTTATAATATTAGTACATATATATGTGCGTCAAGACGTTAGTCACCAAATGGTTCCTTTGTGACTACTGACGCTTATAATCATATCCCTCTACCATGGACTCAATCTAATTATATGGTGTATACCAGGTGTCTTGTAAGATACTGTAAAATCACACTCGATTCATCAGAACTCAGAATTACTAATATGTAAAAATAGGCACCTATAATTTCACCCAATTGTCTTACAATACGTTTACCTAGACCGGGCGAGGTCCTTCACATTAGATCATTGCGATTTCTATAGTATTTACGCGGTGCGCATATATTCTGAAGACTAATGACACTAATGACACTAAATTAACTAACCATTACCTACACTACTATATTAATAAATTAAAATAAAATAAAAATAGAATCACGCGCCAACGCTTATTCATTGGACGCTGGCGTAAGTCAATACGACTTCAATGCTACCTGGCAGGATGCCGGCGCTAGACCATAGGAAGTTAGTTCTAGTGCAGACGGTGCCAATCAATGAGCAAGCTGGCGCGAGTACCGCAACCCGAGCTCTTCCACAACTTCCTCGATGACGGAGAGACAATAGTCGAGCTGCTCGCGCGTGTGCGCCGCTGACAAGCAGAAACTGCAAGGATATAGACGTACTCAGCAATAAGTATACTATAAATAATTGCATCACCTATGTGGTGTAACGATGCGGGTGTCTCCTGTTAATAACGTTAGCCGCGTGGGGTCCTCGCTTCGATCCCCAGGTCGGGCAACTGTTATTAAACTTTTTTCATATTATTTTGAGCATACATTGGATTGGCCGGGATTGGAATGTGCCCGAAATACCTTGTTTAATCGTGGGTGTTCTAGTATATCTACTGGACTTACGAGTTGTGGATACAAAGTCCTTTACAAGCGTTCATGTTTTCGTACCGTATACGCGCACTGTTGAGCGGCGTAGCCGGGAATCCTACACCGGCTGATGCAATGCCGCGAGCCATGAGCCGCTCGACGGTCGCCACCAATTTGCTAATATTGTACACCATCATCGGAACCACAGGTGAGTCCTCGTGTCCCAGAATGATCACGCCCATGGAGCGCAATCTGCCAAAAATACCAAATATCATCTTTTTCGAAATCGAAATATTATAGCTTTTTTAATATTAGGTATTATGTATATTTTTATTAATAAGTATCCATAAATTGAGATCTACTGCTATCAAACATGCTTTCATGATCTATCTGAATAGGTAAAATTAATTGAGAAATTATCATAAAATTTACTTGTTTCAGGATCTGGATGCCAAATTGGAACTTTCTGGCTCACCTAGAATTGGGTTCGAGTTTATATATAAAGGTCATTAAGAGATAAAAATAAGGACCTTTAAACGTAAAATGTACCTAACTAACAGTTTGAGGTGTGTTTATGAAATTCGAAGCACATAATATCTATATACCAGGATAATGTAATATATGTTATTCGATCTCGGTGCAGTAGCTGGTCCGGGATGGATGCGAGTAGCAGGAGATCGGTCGTCCTGACGCTCATTGAAAGAGGCCTATGTCCAGCAGTGGACCGATAAGGACTGGTAAGGATGATGAAGAAGTCTTAATATTAGGTTCTTACATATGAAATTGGCGTTTTTCGTACTGGCCACCTTAATCACGAATTTCTCCTCTTTGGTAAGGAATTCCAAATTCAAATTTGTACGGTCATTTACTCATATATTTGTGCTCCGATGGCCATTGTTCATTTGTTTTTCTCTGTTTGCGTCACTCATTTTACAAAGTGGAAAACTTAAAATATCGCATTATTTATAAGTACGAGTTCTGCCATGGCTCCCTCCGATTCGTTTCCGCAGCCCTATGCGGAAACCAATCGAACAGTGAAGTATATGTATAGCGGTCGTGTTGTAAAAGAAAACACAGTTCGTTTTTGGGTCCTACGTCTTCGTTCTGGAAATTATCACCTGCAGAACAAGCCCTGTGGATGGCCTGAGTTGGCCATCACGTTGATAACAAAGAGTCGAAGGCTATTGTGGAAGGGGATCCATCGCAAACCACGTGTGAGTTAGCTGCAGGCTGCGATGTTAGTGATAAAACTGTTTCAAATCACTTGAAGCTAATTGGATAAGGAAAAAGCTTGAAAGGTGGGTACCCCACGAATTGACTGAAGCAAACCGGCAAACGCGCTGTACAATAATGAAAGTATTTTAAACAGAACCATTGCCTGTGATGAAAAATGGATTATTTACGATAATCGGAAGCGCTCAGCGCAATGGTAGCGTGCTGGCCATCCAATCAAATCGCCCCAAGCGATAATTAACCCAAAAAAGGGACTTGTAAGCGTTTGGTGGACTAGTGCCGGTATCGTTCATTACAGTTTCCTCCTATCTGGCCAGACGGCTATCGTCTGCAATTTCAAACCATGATGGAAAAGCTAGCGGCTAAACAATCATAATCTGGTCAATCGCTCCACGCCACTGCTGCTTGACCACACACTGCGCAACAGACGGCTACGAAATTAGAAGAGCTTCAATTGGAAAGTCTAAGACATCCTCCGTACTGCCCGGACCTTGCTCCAACAGATTACCATTTTTTTTCCGAAATTTGGATAACTTCTCGCAAAGGAAAAATTCAACTCCGATGGGACAGTCCCAATCGCCTTCAAATATTTTGTTTATTCCCGTCCGACTGGTTCTTTTAACAAAGGGATCAATGAACTGCCAATGAGATAGCAAAAGTACATAGAAAACAATGTTTCATACTTAAATAAAAAAAAAAAAAAAAAAAAAAAGTTCAATTAAATATGTTATATTAAAACTTTTTGTTCCGCCCATACAAAACGCCAATTTCATATGTAAGGAATGTATGGCGACATTTTTATGTAAAGTTTACTTGTATTCTTTTAGTTATGAGGAGGTAAAAAGTGGCACTAAATTATTTATGCAATGTTACACACGGTGCTGCTCGCCAGTTCTGTTGGCATGAACTTGAAACGCTACCGCGTGTCAAAACGTATTGAAGTAAGTGGGGATGTTCACCTATTGCGGAAGTAATGCGTGTTTTTTCGCAAATTTTGCATACGCATCAGCCCCTCCGGAGCGGCTATGGCGCGTATGGCTGCCAACACTTGCGCGGCTACGGGCGGCGCCATGGCGTGCGCATACGCGTGTGCGTGTCCTGTGGCGCGCACCTACGAACATATCGAAATATATTACGTATGGACCAGAACGGGACTGCTAGTGAAATGTTATGTAACCGTGAAAGACAAGTCAGCACGGTAAAACCGAGTTCTCGACCTCTTATGCTATAAAAAATCTCACCTGTCGCACCAGACCCGCCGTCCCCGCCAAGTACCCGCCCGCCGCGCCGAAGCTCTTCGTGAATGTGCCCATCATGACGTCGATGTCGTCGGGTGACACCCCGCAGTGGTCGGTGACGCCCCGCCCTCTCGCACCCATGACACCCATCGAGTGCGCCTCGTCGAGGTACAGCTGCAGCCCCAGTTGCTTCTTCAAGGCCACCAGAGCACCAAGTGGTACAACGGACCCCTCCATGCTGTATATGCCCTCCACCACCTAAATTATGATAAGTAATCATGAAATCCGACCATAAGCGATGTTTATTGTTTCACCATTCAATACTTTTATTAGAAATTAGTATAGTCACGGTAATATACCAATACCAGGACTTCTAGGAATAACTTACGGAAGTTAATAAGCAGTAATAAAATAACAGTGTTATGTTTGTGTTATTGTATATCGTACTCTCCTCACTGCAATTACATGTCCAATCTGTACTGTGTATAGAACCGCCAACTTCCTGACTCCGGCCAATGCAGTTCAAGCGCAACCCGACCATCGAATCCGAGACATCGTAATCGACCGTTGAATACCTGGCAGATCCACGAGGAAGTCGATTTTTCCACTTTTGCATGTTGACGTTCAAACCGCACCATCCCCTGACTTTGGAAACGGGAAAGTTCCAGTAACATTTTGATCCGACCTGGAATCTCAACCCAAAACCTGGAGATTGGTTTTTTATGAGATAGGGGGCAAACGAGCAGGTAGGTAGCGACTACCGCCGCCATCTGTAAGACTAGGCGTTAGATATCTGTAAGACTAGGTATCTTACAGACACGTTGCCTTCCTTTAAGGAGTAGGTATGCTCTTTTCTTGAAGACCTCTAACTCGTATTAGATCGGAAATACCGATGGAAGCTGCTGGTTCCACAGTACAGTTCGGCGCGGTAAGAAGTGACATTTAAACCGCACTGTTGTGGATTTACGGACATCAAGGTGATGGGCGTAGACCCTAGAGTTCTGTCGCGATGTCCGAAGATGAAAATCTGCTGCTGGTATTAAGCCGAACAATTCCTCGGAACACTCCCCATAATAAATACGATAAAAGACGCTCAGCAAACTGACATCTTTTCGTATGGCCAAAGAATCGAGCTATCCGGAAATAGCATGGTTGTCAACGATTCGAGTCGCTCTACGTTGTATGCGGTCAAATGAAATGAGCTGATATTGCGGGGACCCTGCCCGTAAAAAGTAGTACTCCATATGCGGTCGGACCTGTGCCTTGTAAAGTTGCAGCCGATGGGCTGGATTGAAGTACTGCTTCGCCTAATTCAGCTTTCCTTTCCAAATGACCGCGGAACTGAACGTTACTCGATATGTCGATACCATGTTTTCCGATACTAGCTGAGGCCGATAAGTAGGTGTTCTAAAAACGAGGAGATACGACGACGGGTGACTTTTTAGCGGTAAATGCGCAAACTTGTGTATTATGGGGTTTAAAATGGACTAAGTTTAGTCGGCCCCATTTCGAGACATTGTATAACAAATCCTCGACTTCAGACACTAGTTTGTTCTGATACTCGTTGACGTGTTCCCGGGAAATATTGGCCCAGCCAGTGTATAGAGCACCCCCAGTACCATCATCTGCGTAACAATGAAGGCCACTAGTTTCCGGGACAGTATGAATAAAATTTTGAAAGGATCGTTCGGATCCAGACTAACCGCCAATGCCTCCCCCTTGGTTTCAATTGCCTCCACCCATCGGTGCGTTAAATAAATTAGAAAATCACCAGCTGAACGTCCACGGCGGAAACCGTACTGGCAGTATTCACTAATTATTTGATGATCTTCTAAATATTGCAAGAGCTGGCGGTTGATAATAGATTCCATAATTTTGGAAAACAAAGGGGTTATCGCAATAGGTCGGTAGTTGGTCTGAGCGGTCACCTTTTTTAGGAATCGGGTGCACTAAAGCTGTTTTCTATGGTGTCTAATATAATAACCAGACCACTATACACCTACGAGGCAGTCGTTAAATTTTGCCCCGATCGTCCGTGGTCTAGATACACTCATATAAATTCCAAATGTACAAACTAGATTACTATGATAAAACATCAAACTACATCTTCTCTGTCTAGTGTTAACAACAAGATTTACTGGTCGTTATTTTCCAGACGGTCGAGTCAGGTGTAATCAAAGTTTATAACAATTAAATATTGATTATACCCTAGATAACTTGAATCTAAATATAGAGGTACTTAAACCTCTTCAATACACACCAAAGAAGCTGCACTAGAGACTTCCGTCAGCATAGAGCAAGGAAAAAAAATCGTTTACACCTTTGTATTTTTTCGCTCCTTTTGTTTATTTTTATTGTTTAATATTTTTCTTAATTTTAATTGTTTCTTTTTTGTTTCTCCTTGTTGCGTATGGTAGCACTACTAGCACAAAAAAATCTTTTTTTTGTCCGATTTGTTAAATACTTTATTGGCGAACCTATAATGATTGAAAGATCTCACAAGTACGATGCGTTGCCAGCGTCCTTCGGCAATGGCGTCTCTCGCGAGTCGCTCGGCATGGCGCACGTCGTTGTGTCGGAACACGCGCACTGTTGCGTGCGCCAGCCGCAGCCCCAGTATGAGCGACGCGTGGTTGTTCTCGTCGCTCAGCACCAGCGTCCCCGGCGCCAGGAGCCCGGGTAGTCCGAGAGCGTTCGTGGCGAAGCCCATGCCAAACACGATCGCATCCTTATACACAGACAAGTTTCTAGATACAAATTACTCAAAGAAAGTGACGTTCATATAATACTGTACTGAATCGCCTCATGACAAGATGAATTTATTTACTTAATCAAATTCGCAATAAAAATATGTAACATATATTTATAATATACCTTTGCACATAATGTGCATATTCGTTATCGTTTACTTCTTCACTCTACATCACGGGCTCCCTTTTGGAGTTACCGGCGCACTTCCTGATTTAGTACTTTACGTTTCTCTCGTCCCCTACTACAAGAGATACTAACTCCTCCTATCTATTCAAAATACAAAAAAATTTCTTCGTCACACTTTCTGCGGTGCTATGGATTAATAGTGGTAAATTTGTGGGGTAGGGATGAACAAACACAACGCATCTACACAACCACTGGTTCGGCGGAAGATTATGGGCGTGGACATATCTCTATGCAATAATATGTATTCCAACCTCGACACCCAGGAAGTCAGCAAGTGTGCGCTCCAATTCCCGATGCAGCTCAGTACTGCCGAGCTCTACGCGCGAGGACGCTAGCGCTATCCCGTAGCGCCGGGCGGCGGCGGCGGCTGCTTCTGCCCTTGGGCCCTCCGTCTCCGCGAATCCTAGGTAGTCGTATGATCCTACGTTGATGCAGCGCTTCTCTGAGCCTGTGAACCTGTTGATTGAGATCTCACTAATATTACAACTGCATTGTAAAGTTAAGAGAAGACTAATGCTACAACAATTACATTTATTTATTTACATTATTAGGTATTTTAATGAACTATTTAAGAAGTTCATTAATAGGTATCGTATCTTATGTGAGCAGAAAAAAAATTGTCGTCTTGGACAATGGGCTGTTAAAGGCTGGTGATATGACATGGATCCAAAAGTGCTGTTTACCTGAAGGACCAGTTGTAATCATCGGAGTATTGCTCCTTCAGCGTGAGCACCGTGCCGGGCGCCGAGCAGATGGGCCAGTTAAAGCAGTGCCGCACGCGCCGGTACACGTAGTGCGAGTAGAGCTGCTCAAACGGGTTGTACAGCGGCGCGTAACCCTGATCGTATTATATGAAACCATCATTATACTATGGCTACGCCCACCACTCTTTCCCACCATTGCCCCTCCTTTGTTCCCAAGATCGACAGCGGCCACTCTTGACAATGGCTCCTCCAATTTTGTTCCCAAATATGTGGAAACACGTTCCCAGTATTTTTTGTATAGATTTGGGGGGCAAACGATGAATCGGAGACCTTTTTTACGACTACCGACGCCCATGAACATCCACATAATTACTATGGCAATTCGTTGCCCTCCTTACACCCCTCCCAATGGGCCATATTCACAAACCAGACAAGCCTACAAACTTGATATGAGAGGGTTATACTCGCGCGCATGAAGGATGCAGTGCAGGATAAACAACTCCTCACAGGCCAGCAATTCACATTTCCCGAAGCCTACAACTGTCCGTTGTATCTCGTTCGCACGAGTGAAAACAAAGTAAAGTTTGGGTTATCATTCATCATCATCGGTGTTCATACGGACGTTTATAAACTTTTGGGCCATTCGAATTGTGACGGGTGTGACAACCAATCGCCAAGTAACAATGTGTAGCTGCGATTACTGTAAGTTTTTTTATCACTTTTACACCTTATTATCAAGATACCCATCGGCAAGTGTATACATTTGTTTTTATTACTTGAACGTAGGTGTTAGAAAAAGACGGTCAACCGGACGCTCGTTCCGTGTTATCAACCGACCGAGCGAGTAACATTCGCGTAAACTTCTTCATAAATAATTTTGTTTCAATATATTCTATCCCTTATTAATGCCGTAATATATATTATCACGTCATAATGTCGAGTCGCGCATGAGTATTTCAAGTAAAGCCGGTATCATGGATAAGACAGAAAAAGTAACCGCTATAGTCGCATTACTCGCAATAAAAAAGATTTCTACAGCTGGACTAAAATAGTCTGCTGTCGTATTTTAAGTTACGGATGTAACCGAAACTATTTTTAAGTAAAGCCTACCGAACCGTCGGTACGGAAGCCTAGCCAATTCTTGCAATTTTATTAGTCGACCTAGAAATTCAACGCCGGGCAGCCATATATTATGACTCTCCCATCCAAACTACCTAAGACCGCAACACAGACAGAATATTGCGAAACTATTAAATCCTATTGACGTTGCTACCAATAACTTAATAAATGAATGGCAGGCGCGATGTACTAACACAATTAACGAACGGCATTTACATAACTTTTTCCCGTGTGTGTGGGACCGGCTACCGAACCACTGGTTAGAGGTTAATCATTGCACTGGTCGGTTTCTAATTGGTCACGGCAACCTTAAAACTTTTTGGCTTTAAATTAATAACGTCACCTCTCAACGACTGCTCGATTGAAGGTGACGAACATGAAAAACCACACATCATATGTTGCGGGAGTGTAGTCTTTGGCAAGATGAGCGAAATATAATGCTTGATAAAATTCGTAGTGTTACTGGAGTAGTTCACTATGGTGAACTCGGGGGCAACGTGAGAAACTTTCAAGCTTTCGAACAACTTTGTCTTAAATATTGTTGGCAGCAAACAAACCTATGATTATATGATTCTATTATTATTATTTACTGTCAGGAATATTCCAAATATAACGAGTAGTAAATGTTAACATATTACTTATTTGTATACATCTCCGTGGTGCATAACAGCAGGGCTTCACCTGGCTGCTCTCTCTTCTCTCGGTTTTACTTCCAAAGTGTGGTATATGTCAAACTATATTACCTTATAATATCATTACCATACTAACGTTCCTTAACAACTCTTTGGAATTTATATTGAATAGTTTTTGGACGTTTTATGAGATCCTATTTTAAAGGCGTATACATTGTTCCCGAAAGGAAATTTGTTTGGAGGATGCAACAAGCAAAGCTCATATTACTATAGCTCTTACCTCTCTATTTTTCTCCGTGGCAACTTTGGGTTTGAAGAGAAGCTGATTGATGAAGCCCAGGAACATGAGCATGTAGAGACCCAAGTGCGTGAGGACGGCCGTCACCAGCGAACACTTCTCAAAGGACCCATAGTAAGTGTCGTGCTCCGACCAATCCATCCACGGCACTAGCGCATCTCCCATCGACATTTTCTGGAAAAAATCAACATGCTGCATAAAGTAATTATAATCATATGTTCATGCCAGATTATGTTGATTAGCTGACGATGGAAGGCACAGGTTATTATATATAAAGGTCATTAAGATTTGGAGTCACCAATTATAAAACGGTTCAAATAAAATATTTCTTTGTTCTAAATTCTATTACTATGCCACCGTTTCTTGTTCAGGATGTGACGATGGAATCCCAGTGAAATCGAGAGTAATTTTTTTGTTTTTTTAATTCCATATGCAGATGAATTAAAAATTTAAAAGTACATTAACTTAAAAAAAGTAAATTGACTTCAAAAATACCACCGCATTAAAAAGTACAAAAAATTTATGATAATATGATTTACAGACATCCATTGTCAGAAATTCGAAAAATTAAAAATGATTTAAGACATGTAATAAACGATATTCACAGTCAAAAATTACTTTACATAAATAGGCACTCGCAGAAAGACTGATGATTTTGTATCTTTGGCAAAAGCGAATAATCTATCGTCAGACTTAATTTTTTTTAGTCCAACTATTTTATGAGAGGCAACACAAATAGTAGTGAGTTTAAGATGTCATACTGCACCAAGCTAGGATATAATTACAATGGACATTGTGAAATAAAATGTTAGATCCCTAGTTTACTTTTTTTGTTGACGCGGCGAAGCGCACTTAAGCGCCATCACTGTGTCTGGTGGTGCGTAAGGCGCGTGACACATTATAATGCCGAATACCCACTAAAACCACCGTGAATGCCATTGGTGACACCTTTGATGAGGTGTCCTGGAACTACAAGTCATCGGACACCTTAATGGTTAGTCAGCTCCCTAAGGAACGAGATCACCTTCACGGAAGTGTTGCTTCGTACAATAGGATAACCCCACCAACTTTGGCCAGTGGAATGGAATAAGGTTCCTATCCTCGCCGCTTGCACCACGCTCGCGTCTCTACCTCCTGCTCTTTAGACCCCTTTACTTACAAGAGGTTTGCAACGAGCGCCTCTTTCTCCTCCTGCTCTCTAGGCACCTTTGCTATTAAAAGGGGTACATAGAGGCCTTCGGTTCAACACGGAGCAAATTATGTACCCATCCCACTTTTGTCTACCCTCCCAAGAATACCTCCTAGTATAGCTAAGCAAAAACCGATAGTCCTGGCTTAGATCATTCCTATAAAATAATTGCACTTGAATAAGGGCCAGTTTGGTTTTAATCACAGAAAACTCATTGAAGACGCCATTCTGAAGCTCACGACGCAATGAATCTATACGTGGATAAAGGAGAGTGTGCTACATGCTTAAAGGAAATAATTTTGGTGGTTAAATTTACTCGTATATTGAAGGTTCTACAAGGTATTTTAATATGCTATGTATACTAATGATCTATTAAACGCTACAATGACTGTGGTTACCATTGCATGACTCTTCCACCAAGAAGCACAGAACGAGGCAATTGACGTGGCTGAAAATCACACATTGGCTAGAAAATATTTAACTGTCTCTCAATATTTCCGTATTTTTGGTTAATTTTTACAGTGTAGAGTGGCGAGACAAACTAGAGGGCAGAACCTTTTTACAACCGCCGACACCCAAGTATATCCGCATAATTACTATGGCCTCCTTACTTTCCTCCACCATCCATGCCATGGGTTCCGTAAATCTCATCAAACCAATCAAAATATAGAACGTAAAATTCACACATGTAATTGAACTGCTATGATCCTTAATTATATTAGTGCGTCCCTATACATTCATCGTAATTATATTGACACCTAGCTATATGTGATGATTGATCACTCCAGTGGAGTCCTACGTCTGTATACCAAGAATAGGGATGCCTAAAAAAGGAGACATGAAAATAAAATTATCGTTATTTTGTATAATGTTATAACACACAATAGCAAAACGAATAAAAAATTAATCGGCATTGATGATGAATTAGTCAAAACCGGCTTGTAAATCGTGGAATTTAAATCGAGTTTGTGGTGCCTAAAAATACATTATGTATTCAAATCTGCTCACAATAAACTGTAATGTACTGTTTCTTAGTAAAGCAGATTTACGTACGGACTATACCCTGAATGTATTGGGATATATATATATATATATATATATATATATATATATCCCAATATATATAAGTATATATAAGCTTTACAGGAATGTCAGGTCGATTGGCGTTATGTCAGAGTACTGAGAACATTATAGCAGATACTGCTTTGGTGACAACGGAACCAAACCAGGACTATAATCTTTCTACCAAAAAATAATTTTGAAAACACAATTGACGTCGGCATCAAAGAACATAAAATTAAAGCGAATTAAGAACATCCTCCTTTTTAAAGTCTTTTTTAGTTAGCTAAAAATGGGACATATAAGAAGCTAAAGAATACCGTGAAGGATGCCAAAGGGCGATCTGATATTAAAATATTACCGTCTGCGATATCTTTTCAGAATTTATAATGTAGTATAACGTTGTGTAATACAAAAAAACAAGTTTAAAAAATAAAAATAATATTTAAATTGTATGAATTTAATTGTATGTACGAATGAAGTAATGAATGTTAACTTTATGTAATGATTCAGGTGAACAGGATGACCAGAATTACAGGTAGATATGTATACCTACCTATATTTCTGATCATCCTCTTCACCTGTTACAAATACATACAAAATATGGCCAGTACACAGCAAAGAAAAATCCTGACAAGTCGAGAAGACGTCCCGATCTTCTTACTGCGTCCATCTGTCTGTGTAGCCAGCGCATTATCATTGTTACATAGCCCTTAAAATCAACCTATGTAACACATATTTCGAGGTTTAATTTAATTCAGGTCTTTTTTACCGACTACATCATTAATAATAGTGTATGTACTCACCGGGGTTATATAAAATTAATTGAGACAGTTGCATTAAGATTGTTTTATTCGGTATTATCTCAAGACAATAAGTATACACCTACACAAAACACTTAGAGGTACCGAAGCATTCTAGCAAGACTTAGAGCAAATTTACAGCACAATTTTCGATTGAAATGTAGAAAAAAATTAAGAATTTAAGCGTAGGGCCGTCAGCACAAGTCTGATGATAATCAATTAAGGCCGTTAAGGATAAGTTGGCCGTCTCGAATTTTTCTCGTATACCGCAGATAGGTAACCGGTTACCCCCGCCATCGACCTCCAACTACGGTTGGGGGATGCCCTCGCGCGACTAGTGCTGAGCGTGTAGTAATTGTCGATGTTGCGTTTATCTACATATAAAAAAAAACAACATCGATAATTTGAACACAATAATATAATTCTTTACGTTTTATCTGTGACAATATGTTTAGGTAGTGTATGACAGTAGTAGTTGTATGTATTTACATTGTACTCATAGGCACGTGTATAGTATTTAGTGTAGTAGGATGCATACACCATGCGCCTGTAGCGACCACTATGGGCGATAAGAGAAAGGAGATTTTAATTTGCGACCAGATCGTGTCATCTTGGTATACGAGCAGCGCGGCCCCGAGAGGACTCTTTGGTCATGCGACAAGATAATGGATAAGACGGATCCACATGGTCAAGGACGTTCAATGATGTTTTCTATATTCATCAAAAGAATTGTCTAATAAAAGTCGTAGTTCCTTGTGAAATTTATTATGGCGTCAAGGAATATCCAAATGATATAAACATGTATTATAACAAGTAACTATAATGAACTTTCAGGTTCTTCAGACATTTATATTTTTTACCTATTGTTCTTGAATCTTGATTAATTATGTGGCCTGTGTACCTATAATATTATAGTGATCGCAAGTATGTAGGCACCTCACCCTTAATATTTATATGTTTCATGCATTTTAATTAAAGACATCACTGGCCTAAGATTTAGTGTTTTAAATAATGGAATGGATGGGGTGAAGAAAGGCAAACGCATTTGTATGGGCGGATTTTATTGGTCGTACATTTTATAACTGGTGGCTGGCTATAGATTCGTCGCAGTCGGATTGTCTAAATCACCGTATTTCGTTACGGCTAGCCATATTCAAAAACAGGGCCGTTTTGTTTAGTGGCGGGCCAACGATTAGCCGAATTGAATACGGCTGAGTGAAATTCCTAACCTTGTGGAATTAAAACAGATCTTTATTCGGCTCACCAAATATGGCCGCACAAAAAATTTAATTATTTTGATACTGATATATCGTTAGTTCGTCCACACGTTTGTGCAATCAATGGCTGAAATCCCCAATTGTGGCTTTGAGCTATTACCGCAGCTGCCTTATGCACCTGATCTGGCAACGTCGGACTTCTTTCTGTTCCCTAACCGAAAAGAGCACTTGGGAGATCAAAGATTTTCTACAAACGACGTGGCCAACACCGCAGTAGACGCATATTTTGACTCCAAGGTAGAATCATTTTTTCAACTGTATATTTGCTTTAAATGGGAGAAGGCAAAAGTGCATCGAACTTGGTGGTCATATGCAGAAAAGAAAAATATGACTGATTTAGTATGTGTTCATTTTCTTGGTTAGGCCGGATATTTTGCAATCCACTCTCGTATAATTACAGATTCATGCGCTACGGCGGTCGCTCGCCACGATCCCTATACTTACTACCTACTACAGACATGCTGTCTAGTCTACTAGACATATCCATATCTCCTTCCCATAGATTCCCTATCATAATCATCATCATCATCATTAGCCAGACGACGTCTACTACTGGACATAGGCCATAGATTCGTATTGTCCTTTTTATTTCTACTTTGTAGTGTAACCTATATGACGAGTAATTTTTGAACGACTAGGGGCGGTAATTTAGTGGTTTTGTTAAGTAATTTTTTGGATCAATCGGTTTGAAACTTAATTCGGTTAGTCATACCAGCCGATTACTGTATGTGATTCTAAGTATTTTAGATCCACCAACATCATAACAAAAGTATGATTACAATAATGTATTTGTAGTACAAGGTCTTGTTAACATTCAAATGTTAATAACAAGTTTCGTACAGCTATATTAGAATTGTGTTTATGGCCTTTAAACTTACGAAAGGTAACCTATAGTATAAGTAATAAGTTCAAAAACTAAAACCCAACTAGTAAGAACTAATAAGTAGGCTACCCATGAATCAGTAACAATACTATAGTAGATACGTAGCTGTTGAACGATTATGCGTTAGGAAAAAATATCATCAATTAGGTATGGATATATATTTTGTTATCTAATTTTCAAGTTTTTTAGCAATAAAAGTATTACCTACACTTCTAGGTAGCTTCCAGGTAGCTCTTTTCACCGAGTCATAACCCGATGGTTAAAGAAAATCACGTTATCGCCAGGTCTAGTTCGCAGGAGGGAGAATTTAGCTATACACAGGTACGTTTCGGCAGCGCAGCTGTCGGCGGCACTGGACATAGCATTGCTAGACGCGTCTTGGGACAGAAATCCCCCTAATAAACTGTGTGAAATATGTTGAATCATTCTTGATCGTTCTCTCACCATCAAAGAGCACATAACCAAAGGTCTGTGTAATGCCCTCTATTCGGATAGGCATCAGTTGATTATACTGAGCGGGTGGCTCGTAGGTGACGAGGCATTCGATCGAAATACTTGTCACCAAATCAGTGGACTGTAGTCCGAACTATGTGACAATCATCGGTCGTTGTCCCACTTGGGACCGAACGTATTTGGACTCGACTACGAACGACTTATTCTTTCTGACAGAAACGCAGATACCTTCTCCGGTTGATTCATCTTACCTTACCTACGCAGGGTATAAATTAGAACAATTAATTATATCACGGGCTTGGGTGCGTGTTTATTACGGAGAAGATGTCTGCTGTCGTCGCCTCTTCAACCTTGAAGACAAGGATCTATCGATCCTTTGGCTGCGTGTGGATAGCGATGACCACCCCCACGTCTAAGTGTGCCTATACAGGTCCCATAACGGAAATAACGAAATGGACCAACTCCTTGAGCACATAGAAATGGCTACAGATGATGTGCAAAAACAGATTTCAACCGCAGAGATCGTGATGCTTGGTAATTTTAACGCTCATCACGCTAATTGACTTTATTAAGAATAAGAAGACGTTTATTGAGATAATAAAATTTACATACACTATTACATCAACAACAATAAACTAAATTATTAATTATTCACGTACTACCGATCATGCGGGAAGATCTTTTCATAACTTTGCTTTGGCATATAGTTTAAGACAATTGCTATCATCGCCCACGCCCAGATGTTGCCAGACCATGGTCCTTCCCTGTCGGACCTTCTGTTGACCTCCCATATAGGTCAACAGATTGAAATGGCATACGGTAATTTTGCTTCTCGGTGGATAACCCTGACGTCGTTGTGGAGTGTGTTGCTGATGTGGTAATTCAGGGAATAGAACTTTTCATTCCGTTCTCTGCGGTACCGATTGGCGGCAAGTCGCAACCTTGGTTTGGACGCTCCTGTAAGTTAGGACTTCGACATAAAGTAGAGTAGTAAGCGTATGCAGCAGTGGCGATTATACAGGACGAAAATAACAGAACATGGATTTGACTCCGATATCGACGCGCCCTTTCCCATTGTCCTATTCGGTAGGCGTAATCCCCAGCACTTGGAAGACAGCTTTAGTGCATCCGATCCCTAAAAAAGTTGACGGCTCCGTCCCGTCCAACTACCGACCTATTGCGATAATCTCTTTATTTTTCAAAATTATGGAATCCATTTTCAAGTGTTGCGTTACTCACCAAACAATTAGCGACCACCAGTAAGGTATTCACCGCGGATCTTCTAATTTACTTGACGCAACGATGGGTGGAGGCAGTTGAAACTAAGGCATCGTCGGTTAGTCTGGATGTAGCGAAGGCCTTTAACCGGGTTTGGCACATAGCGCTCCTTTCACAGCTTTATTCATACGTACTTCCTGGGAAATTATGCGATTGGATCACTAGCTTCTTCACAAATCGCAGCATAAAGGTCGTGGTTGACGGCGCCTACTCCGCCCTGAAATTTGTCAGCGCTGATGTTGCCCAATGCTGTGTTCTGTCTCCTACGCTGTTTCTTCTGTCAATCAATAACATGCTGCAAACTAGTGGCCTTCTTTGCTACGCGGATGATAGCATTGGGGATGCTTTATACAGTGGCCGAGCCAATATTCCCCGGGGACACGTCAACGAGTATCGGAACAAGCTAGTGTCTGAAGTACATTGTACTGGTACTACTATACTGTGCAACCACCTGCCTCCCTCGCTATTTCCGATTCGATACGACTTATAGGTCTTCAAGAAAAGAACATACCTATTCCTTAAAGGCCGGTAACGCGTCTGCAAGACGCTCAGTCTTGCAAATGTCTATGGGCGGCGGTATTCACTAAAAAACATTTCGTATTGGTCAAATGATCGGGCACCAGATTGTTAATAGGTACAATGAGACTTCCTTGGTGATAGCTCTGGCCGTCCACGTAGTGTTCCTACAAAAAAGGTGGTCATAGCAGTAAAAGCATAGCAAAAGATTTTACCTCTGAAAATGAAGACAGCACCTAGAACCATTTCGCGTAGTTTAAGGTGTGACTTAGGACTTGCGACCTATAAGAGACACACTTGTCATTACTTGATTGATAAATTAGAGATGAGTAGGGTGGTAAAATCGAAGCAAGCCCTGAAGCGGTACGCAAAGGGAGGTCACATAAAAAATTTGTTTACGTATGAAAAATTATTTAAGTTGAGCAGTATGTACTACAACCAAGTATGGTCCTTACAGCAAGCCTCGGGACCAGATCATAAGGCTGGATGCACCCAGTCTTGGTTAAAACGAATGTTCCCGACTTGATCGGAGCTGGAAACTACTATTCGTCTAGTCCTAACCTTAATCCGCTGGGATATGATTTATGGTTCAGTTTTAGAGAGGTTGCTCTAAACGTCATGATAATTTGGAGTCCCTAAAACAATCCATACGATTTCCAGTCCAGTGAAGAATTTCCCCATGGAAAGATTGTGTGCTTCTATTGATAACTGGGCTCAATGTTTGAATCTTTCATAAGCTGTAGTCTATAGGAACGTGGCTTTGGAAAGTCCGTCTAGCTCTAGAGTGAAACGGTTTGTTAATCACATGACAAGGAATGTTTTCTAAATGCGGTTGGGTACGAAAACAGCTTTTTTAACATCTGTATAGCGTTTTATTACTCGTCAACTACAAACCATAATTATCATATTGGTGTTAACTATAACACTAATGCTGTTTACTCATCCTCGTTCCCACAAGCACTAGTTTTGGTTGTATATAACATATAACTCATAAGTTAAGGGTGAAACTGACGAAGGAAGCTGAAGAGGATACCCCATTTCCCCAACTACTAAACCAAACCTTTTTTTAATGACATTATGGGTGGCCAACTTGATACTATCTAAGATATGCGTTTAACTGATGAAAGAAAACCTGTGAGTTATGACACACTTCTCGAAATTAGTAGATAAAATTCTGCATACGCTAGTTGTTGTTTTTGACTGGCCACGATGCACCGGTTGACAATCTTTGATATAAGAGATTGTGAAAAGCAAACATTAAAAAAATTTAAATGGAGAGGCGGTTTATTGCATTAATACTTTAATAGCTACTTTCTTGTTTGTGCAGCTTCAGCCTGTCGTATATTCCTTTCCCATATGAATATGCAGTGGATTATCTTCCGGTGGCTCATTGGAGAGGAAGGCGACACCTGCATAAAAATGTAGATATCTACAGGCGTCGGTAGTCAAAAGGCTCTGACTACTCGTTAGCCTCTACTATATAAAAAATACAACTGCGTGATAAAGATACTTTAATTGCATACAACAGTAACAAATAATAGTCAACAGAAGAGTGCTACTCTTCGCTTGTAAACTTACATCAAATCCCAACGGATCAGAGGCATAGAAATAATATAGATACAGAAGGGAAGCCAGCCTTAAATGCGGTTGTCTCAGTCAAAAGGGACAGCAAATGTAGTAAGCTCTCTCTCTCTCTCTCTCTCTTTTTTCATTCACTTTTCTCTGCTCAAAGCGCATGCGATATTAGATAGACAAAGATATTCCAAGACGGCCAGTCGCAGTCATATATATAATTATGGCATCGCTTCTTTATATATATTATCTCTATGACCAGATGTCCTACTTGCCAAGCACCTGCGACTTGTCCGTTGTTCCAATCTTGTGTACTTACTTACGACCGTTTTTAATGTTCTATCTATCTATGGATTTAGCTACTAGAGATAGAATTGACACATTTAACATGGAACTATTCAAAGTTATACCTCTAGTAGCCAAAGTTATCGATAAATATAATATAGAAAACGGCTATTACTAGTACTGATACCTACTAGTTTTTCTGTTCCAAGGGCTTACATTATATTGTTAAAGTTTAAACATTTAAAAACTATTTAGTGAGCGCGGAATTTGGCTAATAAAGCCGTGTGAATCACCAACCGAGCGTTAGTTAGAGCGCAACACCATCGTAACGGTTTACTTATGTTTAGGTCCCGTCATGAAAGTATAGCGCAGATCGTTTTGGGCAGAAATACTGTATCGGAGAGGCGAGGGCGGGACGCGAGAGTAGTGATTGGCTCTCCTCCACTTGTAGATCGGCGCTAAAATTACGTACCAGAACCTGTACGTGGCTTACGTCTCCGCGCACCTTCCACTTTAATATCATGTTGGCTCCTAAAGAGTAAACTCCAGTCACTTGTCCGAGCTGACACACAGTTGTCATGCCTTATGTTGAAGTAAATTTCAAGCATCGCTGAAACTGTAGGTCGATAAAGGGAGTAAAAATGGGTATGCACTCATATCCGCCGATCGATCTGAAATCAAGATTGGAATTGTAATCGTATCTTCAATATACCTGTCACATTTAAGGTAAGCGAGACTTCCCCGGTCGTGCCGACCCAATTCCATTGCATAGTAGTATGTAGTGTCATGCATCATGCATGGCACTATCTCTTCCTAAAATATATAGTCTTAACAATAATAAGTCGTTCTCAGTAGGATCAGTCCAATATCTAGTGTTAGGACCCTTATGAACTAAAATGTCCTGGCGATATGTGTTGCGATTTTTAAATAAGACTTTCATATTCATGATGGCCACTTTGATCACGAATTTCCTC
>JAFELO010000570.1:71382-94450 GCA_017140195.1 Eumaeus atala | reverse complement strand
CAAGTCACCTATCGGGGTGATGGGGTGAATTACAATAACGAGTCTGTATTTGCGGATAGTAATGGGCGGCATTAGTCCGTCATATGGCTGTGATTTCTCGTTTGCCATTTTATTCCTTAAAAAAACTGAATACTAGGTGCCAATTTACGACATTTTTGTCATGCCTTTGGTACAATTAATTATATTGTGGTTCACATTATTCGTTATAGACGTGTAAAGGTAAATAATGCATACAATACTTGTACTTATATGTAGGTTGTATTGAAGCCAATTGGCAAAATATCGTCGTATGTCTACAGAGATATAGCCGGTACTTGGTAGCTCGACAGCAAATGTTTCTGTTTTAGAGATTTCCCCTAGGAAAAAAAAATGAAGAAAACTATTGATGTTCATAGAAACGCTTAGATATGAAACAATAAAACTAAAAAATATAAGGGCACAGGAAAAAAACGGACCCACAAAAAAGTGGTTATCTTCGGTGATCGAAAAGCTAGAAAGTCTTCCATCACTTCAAATTAATGTTAGTGTTGTAATGGGGTCTGTTCAAACGATCTGTTGCAGCATCCCATTGCAAGGGTGATTAAAAAAACCAACCAAAAACACAGCACACCAGTCTACCAGATTCTCGTACAGTACGAGGCTGCTACCAAAATGTAGACAGCAAACCAGGTATCACAAAGGAAGCCATAGATACCATAAAGGCTGTAACCGAAGACCGTTACTTTTGATGTGATAGCATCTAACATAAACATGGCTAAAATACTAGGGGCTAATTTGAGCATTGCTCCCTACAAACCGTACTTTTACCATAGAGGGCAGAAATTTTACATTAGCACCTAATGTAAAATTGTGTAATTTATTAAAAATAGAAATAATTTTGCCGATTACAAAATATTTCGCCATCATAACGCAATTGTTAAAAACCAATGTATTGAAAATCTATGCTAACTTCAACATGACGTCGGTTTGCATTTGGCAGAAAAGATAACAACAAAACATAACCTTCTGTAAATCATAAAATGAATATACAATTAGTAGCCCAACTGATAAATAATTCCGTAGCGACCAGCTTAGAATTCTGTTACGAAGAATTAAGTTACGTCTATACGAATATTGGCAAGGAACAGCAGAGTATATAAGGAATGTTAAAAGCACATTTGGCACTTTCAATTCTCGAAATTTACTACGGTTTTAAGAAGCCCTTAAAGTTTTGAAAAATTGTATCTGAATATGACAAGGTATATGAATACATTCAAAATTTAAAATACATTGAGCAAACTTTGAAATCGGTTTTTTGACAAATCTTTGAAGTGGCTATATATGATCTTATAGAGTCTGGAAAACTAAAGTTTCTACCGATCTACAAACTCTCAAAATCATTTTCAGTGCAGTGCGCGCTCAAGGAGGATTTGACAACAATCCTACAGCCAACAATTCGCAGCAGCAGGCTACAAACGTTTAATCTGCTAAGTGGAGGTACAAATGAGCGATAAAGCCAATTTTTTGCCTTTGGAGAAAGCTATACTAGCTCAACACACAAAGATGCCGTACTATAAACATATTAAATAACACAACAGGCCTTAACGCAATGATGACGCCAAACGAAGATTTCTTTCCGCCGAGGTCAAATAGACAATGAAGACTTCGACTTCGTATCATCTGTGCCATGGATGCTTGAACGCATGGGTTCTATAGTCAAGAAGTTGTAGAAATAGGTACTCGATCTGAACGTATTTTTCAAATTTATGCTAGGAAAAATATAAATGAAAATATATTTCAGAAATTTGTACCCGAGTGCCTTACTTCCTCTAAAAGCTTTTGTGGCATACATGAAGCCACATGTATTATATTGTTAGAAATAAAGTATGTAGCAAAATTTCAAAATACTTCTAAGGAAGACGACTATTACTACTACATTTTTATAATAAATTAGTTTTGTTTGGAGGTAAATAAAAATCCAACATGTATTGTTCCTATAACATGTAGTTCCTTATAATTCACTATATAAAGAATTTACCTTGAATTGCTAGACACGAAGACATTTATCGACAAATCGAAGTTGAGGCGGGTGTTGCATGGAGCAGCACTGTTTGTCTCGCACACAAACGCATCACACGCACTGATACATTTTGTTTTTGGTCTCGCCCTAATAGTTGCATTGCCAATCCAGCTAATACTTAATCTGAGGACTACACTACTAAGAATTGTCCATAAAAACAGGAACCAAATTTTGTTTCTTTTTCATTAACATACATTTGTGCTACACCTTACTGGTAATATAAACATCACATATTAAAAATGAGAAGTGGTTGTGGGGGGGGGGTCACCACTTAAAGCGTATAAGATTAGAAAGACTGCATGAAGCTTGATAGTTAATATTTTTTTTGGCATTTTGGAAAATATCAATATTGCAGAGGCTTACTCTGACATTTCGGCCACTTAATGTTATACGTTACCACGACAGCAAATTCTTGTGACAAGTCAACGTTTGTCGAGACCACTTGTTTATTATAAAATTAATATTGAAATTGGCTTTAATACACTGTGCTACATAAAATAATCAATAATATATAAAAACAAAACATTATCATAATCTAAGCGATATAAGTTAACATAATAAGGAATTCACGACATTATATTAAATATTATTATAATAAAAAAATGCTTTAAATACTGAAGTACACGTTACATGAATCATATTTTGATTATAAAAATTACTTAAATAATAATAATGCTTAATTTATATAAATATTATACTAAATTTAGGTTGCTTTTTGAGCGTTCATTACGAGTAAACTTAAGTAGGAGATCGGAAAATGTCATGGCGACTACCCGACGGTAACTGAAAACTGGCTAATCTAGAAGCGCTTCATTCTTAGGACATCTATGAACCTACTTCCGATAAATAGTGTTAGGACGCACACTGCAGTGCTACCAGCATATTAGTAACAATTTATAATCAACCTTAAATGCATTTTTATACGACTGAAATTGGTATAATAAAATAAAATTATTCTGTTTTATTAGAGAAAAATATTCATTCTTTGAGTAGTTATTTTTAAAATCGTTCTCCACTCTTTCCCACCGCTGCGACCCCTGTATCGCCCGTATCAACCACTGGTAACCCTTTGATATGATCGCCGGGAGTCCGAGGGAATAGCTAAAACTGTGTTGGAACCCGCAACGAACTTAATCAGTAGAAAAATAAGAGGAGTAGGAAATAATTCTATTTCCCTCCCCAATCAAAGTGAGAGACAGTACACGATTGCAATGACTTGTTTGTTTTTTTTTTTTTTCATTTTACCAATTAAGGTCATAATGTGTTCAACACACATTTAAATAGTAAATAATTTCGTTTCATTCGGGTAAGCAATCCGTCCGTCCTTAATTAAAGTATAGCGACAAATCGGAGCCTTCAGACTACTGCTGACGCCCACTATTGTCATGCACTTGCGTTGCCCTCATTTCCATCTACTCAACAATGGTTCACCGGCTACTCACAAACCTCAAGGAACGCGACAGCATACCTGTCACTTTACGGCGGTATCATGTGCCTAGTTCTGCTGCAGTGCGGCGGTGTCACTCTTAATAAACGCTGACTCTTATGTTAGTGGTAACCGTAAAATAACCTGCATTTGTTGAAGGAAGTTTTGTCGATGGTAAAATATTTTTGAATATCGAGTCAGTTGCCAAAGGAAATAATATCCGAGTTTTCGTTCTTAGATATCGGTCTGGAAATAGATTGGTACATTTATTCAATTCAGTAACCTCATAATAGGTAATCCATTTTTACACACGTGTTTCATTCCAGGCACCCGGTATTTTTCAAAACACTATCTTCGTCCCAGCCTTATCCCCTTTCTACATCAGATGATAGCGGGCCCGGCTACCTAGCCGAGGGAATCTCACGAGTGCGATAGTTTTTACACGGAGCGACTGCCATCTGACCTTTGCAACCTAGAAGGGGAACCTGGGCCAATCCTAGAGCAGGTCGAATTTGAGCCTACGCTTCCTCACGATGTTTTAATTCACCGTAAATGCACTAAGAAAATGTACTTAACTGGCACTAGACCAGTGAGGCTGTTTTTTAAATATATTAAATATAATATTGCATAATGCATTTATCCTCTCGCTCATATAATATCGCCGTAAAGTGACATCTTCAGTGTCGTGTTTCGTGCCGGTGGCCCATTGGTGGGCGGGGGCGAAAGATGGGCAACGCATCTGCACAGTAATTATGTGTATGTTCATGGGCGACGGTAGTCGTAAAAAGGCTCCGATCGCTCGGTTGTCCCCCTATTCTATAAAAAAAGCAGTTTGCTTAAATTGGACTCATCCGTCTCAGTGAAACATGAGCGTCTTTGAAGCAGAAAGTGTTAATTTTAACATTAGGCTTTTTACAATTAACAACAAAGCTACAATAATTATTACTTATCATAACACAGTGGTTGTTGTCGATCAGCGGGCTGTAAACTTATATTCCAAACACTAAGTGTAATTTAATAGTTTACTAAAGGAAATAAAAATATTTAACATTACGCATGAGTAACTTTACACTGTTTTTGGTTGCGGGATGTGTGGCCCAGTTATAACATAACTATTAAATGTTATAATAATATTAATTGTAACTTTGCAAATGTCATAATTGAACATATGTAAATTTGCGAAATTAACTCAGACCACCAGCCACCAGCAACATGTCACAGGTTTTTAAAGATAATCTAAATAATGCTTAACACACTTAAAGGTGTAACATAACGTACATGTAACATAAATTAGAGGGCAATGAAAAATACTGTACGCTCCTTGGTGCTTACATCCAAGTATAATTGTATAATATAATACCTACTTACGAAGGCACGACTGCCTAGCTCCATAAACTTAACACTCTCCAGACTAACTGCAAGAACACGGGACTATCTTGCAAACTATTTTCTGAAAATATATTCTAAAAATTTGATCTAGGTGTGCATGAGGGTGTTATAGTTTTTATAATCAGCATGCATTACTTGATCTAGAATTATGTAACTATTTCCTAAGGGTTGTGCATTTCTTCGAGATACGTTTGTTCGTCGTATTTTAATCTCTGTTTGTGATTAGCCTACCTATCAATAGTTACTGTAGTTCGTAAAATGTCAGTTGACAGTTTCACGCAGAACGGAGAATGATTGTGCGAGCTCTGTGTTGCTATGATTACGCGCTACCCCTCTCCTCGCACCGCACACCGCACCTCGATTGAGACCATATATATGATGCGTGCAATCATTGTTTAACTTATATGCCGCGATCTGTTTATTACATGAACGGCGAGGTTTGTAAATCAGAAAAGAGTCTAGAGTTAGTAAGGTAAGGAACCGTTTTTATACTCTGTCAACTCGTGATAACAATCAGTATTATAACACTAAACAAAAGAAATCTGAATGCACGCGCAATTAGACAAATTTAGTAGCTAAAAACTACTAGGTTTATCAAGTTAAGTTAGTAGAGGATACATTTGTTCAAAAAGTTTGAATGTTTACAGGGCTCTAAACATAGGAATAAAGTTAATATATCATATAGAATTGGAAATTTGTGACTTAGACACAATAAATTAAAAATACTTCTAGGTTCTGAAAAACCCACACCCACATTTCATCACTTTCGCTTTTCACACATAACATTCGTGTATTAGTTTCAGAAGCAAAGGTCAAATCTCATTGACCTTAGAGTTGATTATTCAAGTATGTGTTTTGGTGCTAGTTCGTGGAACACTGGCGTTAGTCCGTGGGACGGTGAAGCTAGTTCGTAGGAAGGCAGCGTTACTTTGTTGGACATTGGTACTAATGCGGACGGCGCTAGTCGGTGAGCGGCTGGCGCGAGTACCGCAGCCCGATCTCGTCAACCACCTCTTCGATAGCAGTGAGACAGTGGTCGAGCTGCTCGCGCGTGTGCGCCGCTGACAGGCAGAAACTGCAACGAGATAAACGCATTCAGCAGTAGGAATACAATAATTATTGTCGATAAAGCGACCGAGGTGTGGCTAATCCTGCGCTCTGTGACCCTCGACGGCATACAAACATGTACAGCTTCTACTTCAGCCACAAACCACAAGGTCCGATTTTTTTAGAATTCTTGGCCCATTTCCAAAGTTCTATGCCATGTAATTTGGAATTTGCCGGTGTAACATTTCCCATGCGTACTCAGAAAGTACCTTCATGGGTTTTCCTCCAGTTAAGTCGCATTGCAATCTCATTGGAACAGGAGCATGAGACGAGCGCACACAGATTTTGTAAGAGGCAGTTCCATGCTGCATAGGAGGAGGTAGTGCCATGCATGGTGCATTAACACTACATCCTCCTATGCAACGGAATTGGGCCGGCACGACCGCGGAGGTACCTCTCGCTAACTTGATACCGCCGTAAAGTGACACCTACGGTGTTGCGTTTCGTACGGTTTTTGATATAGCATTGCTCAGCACTTTGCGATCGGATTACTCGTTTAGTCTTTACGATTAAGATAATTTTCCATCGTTCATAAGCCATCGTGATGTCGTACCGAATGCGCGCCTTGTTGAGCGGCGTGGCGGGGAAGCCCACGCCGACGGTGGCGACGCCGCGCGCCGTGAGCCGCTCGACGGTCGCCGCCATCTTGCTGAACGTGTACACCATCATCGGAACTACAGGCGAGTCCTTGTGTCCCAGTATTATCACACCCATGGAGCGCAATCTGCGAAAATACAATCTTTAATGTAAACAAAATATGATATTGCTATTATCATATCGCCATCTGAATATGTCGCCTAATCTAGGACCCATGCATCGTCATGCATGGGTCAATAATGGGTTCAATAATGTTGACATAAAAATAAAACAGTTCTTAAAATGTTTTTTTTTTTTTGTTTAAGACAGTTACATGTTACGTGCTTACGTCTCTTGGACATGTTTCACTTCAGAATAGTTTCAGGGCAGAACGCATATTTTTCTTTTTTTTAATACAACGTTGAATACAATTTTGACTAATGATGCTATCGCTATAGACGCGATCGAAGCGAATTTTACAAATTTGGCATCAAAACCAAGTCACATTTCCTTATCAGTGTGCCATAACATATACACACTTATACCAGGCTGATAACTGGCCGAAACAACGAACTTAAAAAAAAGATAGGCAAACAAAATTTATTACATTATATTCTATCATATTTTCGAAAATAAAACGCCAAATTTGAATTTCCTCGAACTGATTGAGTTTGTGTCACCTAGAACTTTTTCTGTCGTAAGTTTTCTCAACAATTGAAAACAACGAAATTCGTGCGGTGACAAAATTTTACGTTTTAAAAGGGAAAACAGCAACCCAGATTAAAGTCAAGCCTGACAGTGTTTTAGGTAATACCGCTCCTGCATTGAGTACAATTCACATCTGGTAACTAATTTTAACCATGGGAGCTGCGAAGTCGCCAAAAGGTCTGGCCGTCCAAAGGAAGTCATGAATTCGGACATGATCAAAAAGATTCAAAAAATCGTTTTGAATGATCAGCGCTTTAAAGTTGCGGTAGATAGCAGAGTTGACAAGTATTTCCTCTGAACGCGTTTTAACATTTTACACCAACATTTGCGAATGAAAAAGCTTTGCGCGCGATGGATGTCACGTTTGCTTACTCTTAACCAAAAGCAACGTCGAGTGGACGATTCGTCGGAGTGTTTGGCGCTGTTTACGAGCGATACTCATGAGTTTTGCGGCGTTATGTTACAGTAGATGAAACATGGATACGTCATTATACTCCAGAAACAAAAGCGGACTTAGACTGGACTGAGAGCGGAAATCTGCGCCGAAGAATGTAAAAACGGTTTTGTCGGTCGGCAAAGTTATGGCGACTGTTTTTTGGGATGCATTAAATTTGTGAATAAATCCGAAAAATTCATTTAGTCAAAAATAAAGTTTTATTCCACCACGAAAACGCACCTGTGCACTCGTCAAGGATTGCAGTTGCCAAACTCCATGAATTGCGGTTCTTATTGTATGATACAATAAGAAAGAGGGATGCAGTATCCCCCCTATTCCCTAAATCTGGGGGATCTATCCCCGTGCGACTGCCACTTATTTCCCGAAGCTCAAGAAATGGTTAGGTGGACGAAGATTTTCATCAAATGATGAAGTCATTGTCGCCGTAGACGAGTATTTTGAGAGGTCAGAAAAAACATTTTATTAAACTGGTGTAACGGCACTGGAGAAGCGCTGGATTAAATGCATCGAGGTAGAGGGAAACTACGTCGAAAAACAAAATTGTTTTAAATAGATTATTAAAGTTTTTCTTTACACCCCATATATACCCCCGTATACAAAATAATGGCCAGCAGTGAAACACGATAGGCTACTAATAATAATAAAATATATATTCAATAAACATGTGCTGTGTATGCGTTTTAGCAAGTGGAATTGCCATGCTGCATTGCAGTAGCTGCGGGTGTCACGACCGGGGCGGTAACTCCTGCTCATACAATATCGTCGTAAAGAGACAGCTATGTCACGTTTAGTGCGGTTTGTGAGTCACCAATGGAGGACAACGCGTCGACATATGCGGATGTTAATGGATGTTTGTTGTTACTTAAAACTACTATAAGTCTCCCGGCTAATCGTATGCCCTCCACTGTTATAACAAAAAAGGTTGATATTTTTTAATATCAACTGAAGGTCTTTGTAGATTTTAATGCACATGTTGAATATCTCAAGCTCATGTATTCAAGTTAGGTAAAAAACGACCGTGGCTCGATAACAATACCTATGGACACGCAGTGACGCGTGCCCGTGACGCCCGTGACGTGATCATGATACAGGTATGATTAAAAATATCATGAATCATTTTTGTGCTTGTAATAAAATTGATAATCGACAGTATATTTTTATATTACACTTTTTCATTAGTCACAGATATGTGGAGATTATTATCAAAATTTATTCCTGGCTTAGATGCTCACCTTTACATGAAACTCACCACTAAAGCGCTAGCCGGGACAATAATTTAGCAATAGGTAGTGCAATACATCCATGCGTCGACCGCGGAGGCACCTCCCTTCTAAATGATACCGCCGTAAAATGACAGCTAAACCGCCCTTCGTGCTGCCTGTGAGTAGCCGATGGCCCTTTGGAGGGGAAGAGGAATGGACGGCGACTGTAGTAAAAAAATACTACTTCTCCACATAGTCAAAGCCGACTCCGCTACACACGAACTTTGTGTTGCAGACTTTGTAATGTGCAACATTGTAATTGTCCCACATAAATTAAAAATACTACTTCTCCACATAGTCAAAGCCGACTCTGCTACACACGAACTTTGTGTTGCAGACTTTGTAATGTGCAACATTGTAATTGTCCCACATAAATTATGTTCTATTCAATTTAATTCCTACATTATTTAAACTACGAAACTGGTTTTACTGTTGTTTTGTTAAATTAGGCAGTGTGAATCATGATATATATCGTGATTCACGATGCTATCGTGTTAATATGTCACCTTTGTATTACCGCAAAGAATAGCTAAGACGCTTAGATTGAAAAAGTTGGCTAAGCTTGAGGATAGACCAGATATTAGGTGATTTCCTATCTTTTACCGACCGTTTTAAGAGATATAAAGTCAGTTACGGTATATCTTATACCATAGGTACTTTATCACTCAATAACAACGCACAGTAGCCATTGTTATATTTCACAATTTATTAGTATTACAAAAAAAGGGTATTTAAGGTGTAACTTAAATAAAAAATATATTGTTTATACTATTTCCACAAATTTCAATTAATTTTGTACAAATCGTATAAACAATATATTTTTTATTTAAGTTATAATATGAATTTCCATCACGAAGTGACAATACACACGACCAACTATATTGAAGCTAGTTTCAACAAAACATTACACGGTTTTTTTAATGTCGACCAAATTGCTGTTTACAGGAAATAAATAGAATGAAACTATACTTAAATAATAAAGTTGAAATTTTTTGTTTGTGTGAACGTGCTAATCTCTGGTACTACACATCGGATTTGTAAAAAAATTGTGTATTACAGGTTCGTTAACAAGGAAGGTTATATGCTTTAACGCCGTTATACGTAAGGACGTTAATGCCAATAGAACCGGAATTATGCGGGTAAAACCGTGGGGCTGTGCTTGTATTTTTGTACAGTTAAATACTACATACATAACACATACAAAGAAGGGGCAAAGAAGGGCTACGCTGCGAAATAGTCCTCCATTACGCATTACAATACTTCGCTAATTGCATCCGTGCGTATCCTGGCCGGCCGAATTTAACAAGGAAACATTTTTATTTTTGGTTCAAATATTACTGCACTGATTTGACAATTACAAAGCAACATTACCCCTTAATAACGCTAGTATAATCACTATAACAAAATTGGACCGTTTGATGGTGGTAGTAGCCGCTAGTATGCAGCAGACTAACTTACTTCTGGACGGAATATATAAGCTGGTGGAAAGCGTTTTCTTTTCGTTAATTTTATGTTTGTGGGCCCGCTAAGTTTTGGGTAGATACACGTTTGCTGTGTTACTATCTTGATAAAAATCAGAAGAAAGCAAGTGAGATGGTTCACCTGTTGCGGAAGTAATGTGTGTTCTCTCGCAGCGTGCGAACTCGCGCCTGTCCTTCCGGCGCGGCAATGGCGCGCGTCGCGGTCAGCACCTGCGCGGCCACGGGTGGCGCCATGGAATATGCGTAAGCGTGCGCGTGTCCTGCACAGCGTACCTACGGAGATTGCAAGGTAAATGGTTGAAGACCCAGCGAAGCTGAAGAAAACTATTGCGCATTTTCCAAAAACACCAATTACCTGTATGCGCACTCGTTTAGCTTTTTTTGTTGTATAGTTTCTTTATCGACTTTACTTTTTATTACAATTTCATGATACATAATGTATTTTATTTTATAAAAATTGCACATAAAATTTAAGAAACGTTAATGGTATTTTCATCCATACATTGTACGTACGTGTACACTGAATGTAATAATTATTCTGGCAGTCTGATCTTGGTCTAATAAAGCATTGCAACCACGTACGCCTAGGAAAAGCTCATGTGCCATACGATGCGTCAAAAGGACACCACGTGACCGACAAGTTATGAATATCGGAACTTGTAGTTAAATTAGTGCAACAGTGAGAGACGGGTCAAACAAGCACGACCGGGAAGGTACCTCTCACTCCCTTCGCGCGTAAAGTAACAGCATTGTTGTCAGTTTCTACCATACCATAAAACCAAGTCTCACCTGTCGCACCAAACCCGCCGTCCCCGCCAAGTACCCGCCTGCCGCGCCGAAGCTCTTCGTGAAGGTGCCCATCATGACGTCGATGTCTTGAGGTGACACGCCGCAGTGGTCGGTGACGCCCCGCCCTCTGGCACCCATGGCACCGATTGAGTGTGCCTCGTCGAGATACAGCTGCAGCCCCAGTTGCTTCTTGAGCGCTACTAGCGCACCCAGTGGTACAATCGATCCCTCCATGCTGTATACGCCCTCCACCACCTAAATTATAATCAGTGATGTAAACTATAACAACGTAAACGGCACCTATTTTAAACAAAATATATAAGTATTCATTTACAGTACATTGGCATACTGATTAAAACAGATTTGTAGATAAGGCATTCTTACGAGGGAACACAATACAATCAAAGTCATATCGCGTGGAATTTTCAATTCAGTTATGTATTACTAGCTGCGCCTCGCAGCTTCGCTGACATAACCATGTGTAAAAATTCGAATTATATTATTAGCATTTCTGTAGCTTATATGTTACTCTGGTAGTTACAACCTTGTGGCAAAATTTTATCAAAATCTGTTCATTATTTTTAGCGAGATTGAGTGACCACTCATTCACCCAAACATCCAATTACGCAATTATGATATTGATATGGGTAAATACTGGATTAATTTAATTAGCGTAGTATTTAAAACTGGTATTACGTTTACTACCTATTTTAAATGTCTAACACAAAGTTGTTAGAAAAAGTCATAGAAATCTTTTTATTTAAAAAAAATATACCTTTTGGCGCGTATGTGAAATGTTAGGAGTGAATTTCTTTGTCTTAACCTTGGCTACTGTACGTGCTCGTGGGTATGATCAACTGTGCTTCCTTCCATTCCGACAACATACATGTCCCTCTTAGATGTTATGTTAGTGTCACTTTTCCACAATCATTTTCTTTATATAACGCATTATCGATTTTCTTTAAGTATAAAAATCGCATGTTACGGTATCTGTCCGCGATGGACACCAATACTAATGGACAGATTTTACACAGGTACACAGATGTGTAATGTGGTCCAGCTTAATATATAGCCTATATTTTATTTAGATTATAAAAGGCATAGCAACGCGGATGAGCTCGTGTGAATATTAAGGATTACCTACAGAGTGCTGCAAGCATTATATACATATTTACGAATATTATCATATTAAGCCTTGGGATGATCAAATTTCTCTAGATACTTTAACAGGCTTAGGAGTCAGGAGAGTAACAAAAGAGTTATTACAGTATAAATTAGTCACTTCATCGACGTAAGCAGTATAAACAGGGGGTCGCAATGATATCAACACGATCAAACGAGTATTTAAAAATAAGTAATTTCGCTGCAGTATTATAAAGTAATGTACCGTTTTATTACTCACCAGCAGTCCGTCCTGGTTCACAAATCATGGCAAATATTATGGTGTTTTGATTTGGTTCATAAATTTCAATATCAGACTTGTAATCATAACATGTTAACATGACGACAAATTAAATTTACAATAATAATGTCTGTCGGGACAGCTAGTTGTTAATGATTAGATAAGCATTTACTTTAACATTTTTTTCACACCTTCACCATTGGTTACATTATAGAAATTTTCGTAATGATCTCTAACGTTTCAGAAAATGTTATATAGCCTATGTTCATGAGATATAATGTAGGATTCTAAAAGTATTGCTATTTCAAATCGGTTTAGTAGTAGTTTCGGAGAGTTCAATGCAAACAAATAAACTATGAAATGCTTCATCTTTATAATATTAGTATAGACGTGCCCGCACTGGTCGCTGCCAACGCGAGCACGGCGCCTATGCGGTTACTTAAGTTAAATGTGCTATGCTTTCGGCATACGTGATGCAGCTCTCTATTAATCAAAACTTCGTTTATGACCTTACAAAATTATAACTATTATTTTTGCGAAACCTACATTATGTGTAACTATTTTTAATATAATATCCACACAAATGTCACGACTCTACGGGGTTCGTAATTAGGGCGTAGGACGACCGAATAGTTAGTAGAAATTCAACGACATAATGATTAAATCGAATACGGGCTAATGTTATAGCAGCATACTTAACGTACGTTCTTAAGGAGCAAACTCCAATCACATGTTGCAGCTGGCTCTCACTGTTTTTAGGGTTCTGTAGCCAATAAAAAATGAATGATGAAGATATGAATATAAAATATAATCCAATGCCAAAGAACCCTTATAATTTCGTTATATCCGTCTGTCCGTCTGCATATCACAGACAATTCACTCAGCAATTATTAGGTACTGTATCTTTAAAATTGTAAAAATACACTTTGTAACCAAAAAAAACAACAGCAAGAAAATGATGTCATATGATTTTAAAAAATAAAACTATTAAGGGTAGGGTATATAATACATACGTGTGGCTCAGGGATGAAAACTTTGTCCCATACAAATGTTATGGAGGTTTCTCAGAAAGCTTTTTGGTTTTACTTTGTGTACGACGTATTCGTTTCTGCATTATATTATATGAACTACCAAGAGGAAAATTATAAAAAGTGAGATTATTGAATTAAATAAAAACTTCAAACTAAAATTCGATAATTTCGTTTACGATAAGCAATTTTTTTTTTGCTGCTATGTAACTGTATATGGAACCCTTAATGGGTGAGTTCTACACTCTCTTGGTCGTTCTTTTTTAAATTAATTTACTGTACGAAAAAAATAGTTTAACTTCTGGTGTACAGTTTAACATATGTGTTTTATATGTCTAATGTGTTCCTGATTTATTATTCGCTTTGTTGGCGAACCTATAATTAAGAGAAATTCTCACCAGCACGATGCGTCGCCAGCATCCCTCGGCAATGGCGTCTCTCGCGAGTCGCTCCGCGTGGCGCACATCGTTGTGTCGGAACACGCGCACTGTTGCGTGCGCCAGCCGCAGCCCCAGTATGAGCGACGCGTGGTTGTTCTCGTCGCTCAGCACCAGCGTCCCCGGCGCCAGGAGCCCGGGTAGTCCGAGCGCATTAGTACCGAAGCCCATGCCGAACACGATCGAATCCTGATACACAAAACAATGATTTCCTTACTTTATTGAAAAATATTTATTGAAAAATATATCTATTAGAAAACAATGACTTGTAGCCGTTTAATCGTGCCAACATGCATTTATATCATCAATAGAGCAGAGTAATTGTACAACAAAATATAAAAGGATTTTTCATAACCATTAACATATTCATACTAGATTTACGCAATACACACGCACGTAGGTTTTCCTGTAACAGCTAGAATGTAGTGCTAACTGTTCATAGCCATCTCAAAGTTCAAAACTACCATTGGCATCCTGTACGTTACAACTGCTAGAGATTAAACGTATTGGGGAAGGAACGAAGAAAAACATCGCATGTACACAAACATTCGCTGTGCGGAAGTTTATGGGCGTCGATAGTTACTTAACAAGACTGTTTATTCCACCCTATGCAATAAAGTGTACTAACCTCGACACCCAGGAAGTCGGCAAGTTCGCGCTCCAACTCTCGGTGCAACGCGGTAGAGCCGAGCTCAGCGCGCGAGGACGCCAGCGTCAACCCGTAGCGTTGGACGGCGGCGGCGGCTGCTTCTGCCCTTGGGCCCTCGGGCTCCGCGAACCCCAGATAGTTGTATGAGCCCAAGTTGATGCAGCGCTTCTCTGTGCCCGTGAACCTGCCGAATTCGAACCGACAATATCATATAGCTGCATTGTAAAGCTTATGAAACTAATAACAATTAAATTGATTTTTAACTTTCTTTACTTAAAAAGTAATGTAAGAATGAAGTTAAGATTCAAAATAAGAGCCCAAATAGAGCTATGAATGTGTCTGGGGATCGACTCAATTTGTTAACCCTGACTCGCAGGTTCATGGAATTCCATATTTTGGGAGCGTTCAGCGAGTCCGCTTAATTAAAGAGTTTGAACACATCCTCTTCTACTTACTTTTTATGTGGGGATATTAGTTTTAAGCCTTTTGTAATAATAATAAATTATATGGACCACTCTCTGATAATAAATGATTGTATTTATTATTATATGAGAATGAGAATAATAGTCACGAGCACCGCACCGCAAAAGGCTGATGATGATATGTCGATGATAATAAATAATTTAAAAAATTAAAATTATTATTAAAATATTATCTTATCTAACTGTATGTATCGCATTTTTATAAATAAATTATTTAAATTTTGAATTTTTAATAATTTTATAATCATTTTATGTTCATAAAATTCGAAAGTTAAATTATAAGTAACACGCCATTCATGGATTGTTAGGCGACGTAAGGCCGCGGGTCAGCTAGACTATAAACGAAAACAGTTGTGTTTTTCAATTGTAATTGCAAATCAATTACATACCTTAAAACTACTGGTCCCGTTTAGTAATTGTTCAATAACGTGTTGTAAATCGTTAACATTAGTTGCAAGTACGAAAAAGAATGACACTGTAACGTTCCGAGTCATAGTAATGTTTCAAACGGGCGGAGCCTACGAGCCAGAGAGAGCAAGTTGTATCTTTCGCTGTATCGGGCGATTCGTTCACAGATCAATTGAATCACAGAACGGGTCTACCCGTTGTCAGGAAAACCGGCTTACAGACAACCAGTTTTTTACTAGTATCCATTAAATGTCTTGGTTATTTTTCTAAAAGCGGTAGCGTCTTTGATGGATTGCAGCCGTAGCTAGTGACACGGGGGAGGCGGGGGAGAGAACTCTCTTCCACACTATCAGTGTAAAATTATCTATTTTTGCTGCTGCTTTACATTAGGCTGGGAATGGTGTGTAGAAAAGCATAATCAGGTTCTCTATTTATGAGGTTTATGGGCTTCGGTAGACAATATGAAGCCAAATGTTTACTATACCTGAAGGACCAGTTGTAGTCGTCAGTGCATTGCTCCTTCAGCGTGAGCTCCGCGCCGGGCGCCGAGCAGATTGGCCTGTTGAAGCAGTGCCGCACGCGCCGGTACACGTAGCGCGAGAAGAACTGCTCGAAAGGGTTGTACAGCGGCGCGTAACCCTGAATATGTCGATACATACTACAATTAGTAATTTTATTGTAAAACTCTCCTTCGGAGTTTTGTAAGTAACACAAAAATAGCTCATTTCATTATGAAGTAGTACCGCTAGTGGCGGTTCTAGTTAATTCCTATTAATAATAATGTCGTCCTAGCCGAATATAGGCCACAGCAGCCATATCTATTGAGAAGAGACACTGCGTATATATTGCACAAGTAATATTAGTATTTGCGCAGACACAAGTCATAACCTATTAGTTAATTCTTCTATTCCTATATGACGCCAATCCCACACGACCGAAGAGAAGTGAGGCGCTAGTTTTGCGTCAACAGTCCGCCGGGCGAAACTCAGGACTCTTATTAGAAATTGAAAAATCCCAAAACACTTTCTTGTTTTCGTCCGACTCGGAATTCGAACCTGAATACGGAGGTATATAAACATCCACTAAAACAGAGGTTATGTAGATGGGTTCTTCCATCACCCCATTTCCCCAATGGTGCACCGGAATCGAACGCATCACGACAGCACAGGTAGTCCAGCCCTGTCGTGTCCGCTTGATTCGGCATTGGGAACGCCAAGTTTTTTTATAGTATAGGGGGCAAACGTGCAGTCCGACGCGTTTCAAACACAGACGCCCAGAAGGAATTAACATTCCTCATCACTTAACAACGATAATGGATAATAACACATAACCTTTGTTAATAAGTTATTTAATTCATTACTTTCCACGTCAATTTATTTCACACACAATGTTAATTCTGCAATTGTATGGGTACATTCCCACTAACTGTGTATGTCTACGCTATTAGTAGGTTTTTGACATTGAGTAATAACTAATTTAATTTATTACGTTATTAACTTTAATTTATGATAGTCAATTAACACATTTAAATGTATATTACAAAAATATTTAATTGTTAACTATATTGTACTGTTAAAATTTGAATTAACATTAAAGACATTTGGCTATCAGTAATTGAATTTAATGTATGTACATTTTTCTTGTAATTTTTTAATTGAAATGGGCCAAAAATTCTATAACACATAATTATATAAGCATAGCAAAGCAACACCGATTGGTTACCCTTATCTTTTTTTTTCTCCAGAAACATTTTTTCAGACCCGAACTTATGCTGTGGAAGCAAAAAGAATCGCAATACAGCTTTTTCGTATTGCTATGAGTGCTCGTCGGGCGACGTGACTAAGTGTGGCGTCAAAAGAGGGATCTACTCACCCGCTCTCTAGCAGATGCGAAAGATGCATCTCGATATGAGAGTGTTTGTAATATCTCATTTAACTATTATTATCAAGGTCAGCGCGGTCTTCTGAGAATACCTAACCGGTAAAGTCGCGGATCGTATTGGGATCAGTCCCTACTTTAAACTTATCCTTTGAACATACATATATACAAAGTCATCGTAAAATAACTATTGACATGTTCAGAGCACATTCCTACATCTACTCATATTTTTGATAGATTTGTGAAGTGAACAAACTATGAAGGGTAAAATCATGTGAAACAGTAATTCTCAGAGTAACTTTTAACCGTCCAGCGACTTTGGCACGCATTTTAATAGCACGGCAATTGTTTCTAACAAGTAATCACCAGTCGCGTGTCAAAGCTGACACGCAGTATTTGTCGTGATATCGCCTTGTAAATCAATACCGCTAGCTGCATGTACGAAAAAGGACGTCATAAAAATAATCCGAGTCATAGTTCCGAATGAGCGCAGACTACAAGCGAGAGAGCGTAACAAGTTGTCTCTTTCACTCCATTGGGCGATACGTTCACAAATCAATTAGAGAACCGTTAACTTGGAAAAAATACCTAAGGATAACGTTATCATTTATTTATGAACCTTTAACACTAACAAAATGCTGCGTTGCCAGTTGCTTAATGACAAGTGGTGATTCAGACACGCTATCAGCGCCTATCACTCTTATCAGCTGCAGGAACTATACGGTCGTCGGTGCGGTACAAATGTGTTAACAACGATTCACACAACATCCTCGTTAGCAAATACGTTTTTCATTCGCTACATTTTTTGTTTTTAGCATAGAAGAACAAACAAGCCATCAGAGCCATTTGGGTGACTTATCAGCCGCATATGCCAAAGGTTGCCTCCCTTCACTCCACCCAATGAAATACACACAAACCCCAAGAACCGAGATAGCATGGCCATCACTTTATGGCGATATCGTGTGAGCGAGAGGGGATGCCCCCCATTCGGTTGCAATGCAGCATGGCACTGTCTCTCTTACAGAAACACTATGAAAATATAACACTAAAGATTATTTTTAAAATTATTCGCCTTGCTTTATAAGCATTTTATCATTGTCCTATTCATTCTGGCCATTAAATAGTGTGATTTAAGTGCTTTTTAACGGTCAGAAGTAGTTCGGGAATAGCTTTATTTATTCGTCATGTCAATTTGTGTTTGTGCAGGTAGACTGTATTTTTCGGGAGCAGCGTCCAAATTCAGTCGCTCGGCAATGACGGTATCTCTCTAATTAGCCATAACATTGCATTTCCTCTCGTTAGTCTTATGTGTCAGTAGGTAGCCTGCTTTTCACAAGTTATCTAAACTAATTACATGCTGTGCCATATGCGGCGGTCAGATTCGATCATATGTACGAAAAATACAAATCGTTTGCATATGTGGTAGCGAATAGAATAAAATCAGGGAATACACTAAATAAAATATTTAGTTTGAAACCTGATGCGTAAAGATCAAGAGAGTGATATATATTCATCTGATTCTCTGGTAGTTTACAGAGATTCGCTTCTACTGTTTGTGAATCACAAACCCACTTTTCAACCTTTACGAGTAAGCCTAGGCCATTGCGAGTAAAGACGATCGTCGTATCCTTTGACAGTGCAATGTTACTGCAAATAGGAACTGTTTATAGTGCCACCAACTATTTGTTAAACAAGAACGGAGCTACAGTTGCCCTTTTTTAAAAATATATGATAGAGGGACGCCCATAAACATCTGGAAATAGTTATGAAAATACATCGTCCTCCTTTGCTCCTCCCCTCCAATGGACCATCGGTTACTCACAAACCGCACGACACGCGACAACACACCTGTCACTTCACGCCAATATCATGTGATGTAGCAGTACCTCCCCGGTCCTGGTGGCCCAATTGTGCTGCAATATACATGGGAATCTTCACCTCTTTCTAAGAACATATATGTCACTAGTTTATACAGCTTAATATAACTGTATAATAGTAACACTAAACATTAAACTACGTCGCTAGTTTAATGTTTAGTGTTACTATTATACAGTACACCTTCGGAACAGATAAGTTCGTGCCACTGTACGTGATCGGTTGAGCGCTCCTGTCAAGGTCCGCTGTTACGTCTCTCTAATTGACCTACTATATCGTTTAGTTTCGATTAGATGTGCACATGCGGTGCGGGCGACCATTGAAGCAGAGCACCGCACGCGATTTCCTATCGACTGTAAATAACTGCCCGACACCAATGTGTACGTATACTACTGAATTGCATGTGGCTGCTGATCGAATCGTGATAAGGGAGTAATTTCAACTGGCGGCGCCGTGCGGTTTCACCCATGTATCCCCTATACTCTACAACAATTTGTCATAGCGTAATTTATCAACAAATTACGCTATGACAAATTGTTGTAGAGCTTACAAGTTAATAATTTTCTCAGTAAGTGGGCCCCGCGCGGCTTGCCCCTGTCCTAGGCCAAGCGCTCTTACTTACCCCCTAGCCCCATAGCGACCGCGCGATTGTCGTTTAGGCTGATTTTAGTCTCACGCCGTCGGCACGCGCACCGTCAGCGCTGATGGCCGAGATATATGAACTTTTAGGAAGCGTTTTTAAGCTAGGCATAAGTCAGTACATCTAATAATTTGCCTTTTTTACTATGGTACTACAAGAGTAAAAGAGCAACGCAAATGAACACTGTGAAAGTCATAAATTTAATTATTTTTTTCCTATTAGGGAACCTAAAAAAATACACAACAAATTCTGCAATTGTGGTAAGGTGGTCGTTTTATGCAATATTCTAAATTATTAAATAAGGAGCTCTTGTTAATTTTTAAGTCACATTCAGCATACAAATGAAAAAATATGCTGATGCGTTATTTTTAACATTCATCCATTGTGGCGCGACTTTTCCTAATAGTTCATATATCTCTGCCATCAGCGCTGAAGTGCGCGTGCCATCGGCGTGAGACTAAAATCAGCCTTACAGGGTGACAGTTTCGTAATAGGACACATCGTCTTGAGATTTGTTAAAATGAAAAATAATATTTTGTGACTAAACTACAGAATACATTTTATTGATGGTTCGTATGTAGGCTTGGAAATTCACAAGTACAGTGTCCATTTTTTCGGTGTATCATAATCCTGTATAAAACTATTGAACAGAAGTCAAGTGTAAGATCAACGATTTCAGGAACTATCCGTTATATTTCTATTTATTTGTACCTACTGTAGTACCGGACGTGCTGAACACAATTGAATCTTAGTTGCTTATTCATAATTAGCAGCGCCCCGCGATTTCACCTCCTCCCTAATATACTGCCTATAACATTCCTCGTGAATGTAGCTTGCATACCCAGAGATTATTGCGGCCGAACTAAAAAGCTCTTCAGATATATTATATTAGTATAGACACATCCTTATTAAATTATTTTTACACCTACTTTGCATAACAGTTGAACTACTCCCTAAACCAAGAAATTGAAATATATTAAGGTTTCAAATTGCGCAAAAACCCAAAAATTACTACCGTTCGTTTTATCATATCATTTATTCATTCGATTCGTCGCTTAGTGAACGATTCTTCTAAGGAAATCTATTAGTTCTTCGATTGCTAATATTAAGTTAGTTTGATTTAGTAGTGCCCGTTAATATTATCTGTTCGTAATGATACACATATTACATTATAATTAAAATTCCAGTATAGACCTTTAGAGAACAAGTTGCGTGGGCACTGTGGGCTCAGTAAGCATGATCTATCTGCGGGAGGGAGGGGGGTCAGTCGCTCTTTCGACCCCAAACCTAGTCTCGGCGACAGACGAGCACTTATGGCAATCTGATCCGATGAAGTTGTATTGACCTTTTCTTCTTTTCTTCGCTTCCACGGCATAAGGTCAGGTCCGAAAAAAAAGTGCTGTAGGCGCCAAATACATTACAAAAAACTGCACTCATATTCTTACCTCTCTATTCCTTTCTGTTGCAACTTTGGGCTTGAAGAGAAGCTGATTGACGAAGCCGAGGAACATGAGCAGATAGAGACCGAAGTGCGTGAGGACGGCAGTCACCAGCGAGCACTTCTCGAAGGATCCCAAGTAAGTGTCATGCTGCGACCAATCCATCCACGGTGCTAGCTCGTCTCCCGTCGACATTTTCTAAAAAGAATATACATGCTGTAGTAAATATTCATCTGCACTCTTCATGGGATAGGCAGAGAGAACAGAATACCACAAGTTAAGAAGTGCCCACAATGGACGAATGTTAAAAGTAACGCATCAGCATAATTTTTCATTTGTATGCTGAATGTGACTTAAAAATTAACAAGAGCTCCTTATTTAATAATTTAGAATATTGCATAAAACGACCACCTTACCACAATTGCAGAATTTGTTGTGTATTTTTTTAGGTTCCCTAATAGGAAAAAAATAATTAAATTTATGACTTTCACAGTGTTCATTTGCATTGCTCTTTTACTCTTGTAGTACCATAGTAAAAAAGGCAAATTATTAGATGTACTGGCTTATGCCTAATCTCACATAATACACCATAATAAGAAATTTCACCCCATAGGTGATTAAGAAAATAAGTGCAACATACATGCATTTATTAGCTATGTTAGCCTTACCCTAACCTTCTTTGCATCACACCATTAAAGACACAACAAAATTTAAATGTTGAAAGTAATTCATAAGGCCTGCAATTCTTTCAGAAATTTTTATTGAAATTGGAAAATGTATTTACATAACAAAATATAATTAAAGTTCTATTGTTGATAGATATAAATCATACCCTTTTCTTCTAATTATTAAGAAATAAAGGTAAAAATCTACAAAATTTAACACAACACAAGACTACTTCAACACCACCGCTTTGAGAATAATCAGGCAGAGTTCTGAGGTGGAAGTCGACCAGGATAAATAAACAAGGTTTTATGTGACTCAGATAATGCTATGGAAAACATTATTGAGTCAAAATGATTTTCCCTATTCATTCTGTATTTATGATGTTGATATGTACTTACATGATTTACTTATTAGAAAAATTATACATACACACACTATAATGTTATGCACATTGTAGATTGTAGACAACAAAAAGAATAAATTCAGAATTATTCTGTAGTAAAATTAGCCAAAGAAAATTAAATAAAAATAAATAGACATAGTACTGAGACTATGTCCATAAAAAAATATTACCTCTGAAGTGTATTATTTGCAAATTATACATGTACGAATTTGTAAATACCTATTGCACCTTTCATAGCTAACTGAAACATATTCTCTGTTCTATACAAAATAAATATATTTTTCGTAATAATAATAAGAGATCTAGTCTGATTTTAATTTTTAGGTAAGGATCAATTATCTATTTCATAAGAACAATTAGAAAAAAGAAATCTGTTTAACTTCATCATCATCATTATTATCAACCCTTACCTGTCCACTGCTGGACATAGGCCACTATAAATAAACGCCAAGATGGCCGGTCTCCTGCTACTCACATCCATCCTGGAGCAGGTACTGCATAGGGATC
>JAFELO010000570.1:12878-71312 GCA_017140195.1 Eumaeus atala | reverse complement strand
TAAGAAACAGAGTAAAATGAAAATGTTCTACTTATATTGAAATTGAACTAATTTTGTTATAAATTAAAGTAGTGCTTGATAAAGAATAGCAAAGTAAACCTACAGTTATAGTATGTAAGTATAACTATAATAATAGTTAAGGTTTGTTTGTTATGCCACTACTTCTACATGGCAGTAATGCTTTCTAGTGATGCGAGTGTAATAGAAACAAAGGGCCCTCTAGAAAGAAATTTTACTTGTACTTCAATATGTTATCACGGAAATTCATCACATGGTTAGGTAAACAAGTTCTAACAAAAATAATATTTTGTATTGATAAAGAACATTATTTCCATCCATAAAGGTACTAACAGTTATATATTAACAAAGTTATCTTTACTATTCATTGCTAAAATTAATATAATTTGAATGTTATTTTCATTATATATATCTTGTGGCAATTTTTGACATTATCAATATTTGTTCTGGGAATAGAATATCCCAGCATTTCCTCACAAACCGTGCCCTGTTTGTATACCCTGGGGGAAGTAAGAAACTAGCAAAAAAGCGTTATAATAAATACTTACACTAATTCCATTACTAGTGATCATAGGTTTCGCAATACCATTTGTATGTGCATTAACTTTTCCATTCACCGTTTTCTCTTTTTTATTCATAGTGGAGTTTGTCTGTATCTTATGTTGATTTTTCAAATAATCTTTACCACATAATTCTGCTGCCGCCATCCTTGCTTTTATGTGATTCTGTATGAATTCCGGAAAGTTTATTGTATTAAATCTCATAACTTAATTTTTAAGTATTTAAATTGTAATAATAATTATTGTCGCCAAAATGCTACACTTACCAACAATTATAACATTAAATATTGGCTTTATGCTTCCGCATTAATTTAATAGAAACTTGAAAACAATTTGCAGTGAATACGTTAGCGGTTTCTTGAGAGTTAAATTTCTCCATTTAATACATGTTACTGTGCTACAGTATATATTTAATGAATGAGAAGATCGCAGAAATCAGTAATTTTCTATAATCGCCAAGCACAATATTGAAATTATTCGCAGTAAATAAGTCAAATGATGTAAAAATTTGAAATCAGGTGTGCATTTCCCTTGTCAGTTGTCACATGTCTCCGTCAAATCGGTCGAAATCGGAAATCCAAATGTCAATCCTGTATTCTCAGTGACACATTGCCAAATTATTTTGACAGTAGCACCCCAATTTTCGTTCGTAAAAATGCTTTAAATTTTTTGCCTGATTGTGATTATTTTATTAAATTCTTCACGAAATAACATTGACTTGTTATTTTACTATTGTTGATGTAACTTGATAATACTACTTTCTGATGTGTAAACTTACACTAAAATTGGGGTCATTTTCAAATCCATTATTAATATAATATTAATTTATATATACATCTATTTTTTTAAAGTAAATTTAAATATGACTTGTGAAAACTGGATAAAAAATGTAGCCATAGCATTACATTTATGACATTTTTTAAATGTTTCTGAACGTACTGTATTTGCGATGCGGTCGGTAAAGCAGTTTTACAACTTGTATAGAAAGGGCAAAACAGCACTGAATTTGTAGTCAATAAAATAAAACTTCTACATGTAATTTGTTTTAAAGGTACAATCAGTCTTTATACATTATTTCATTCCTTCAATAGTCGCTACAACTATATATAGAATCATAATTATTAATATTAAGTAAATATTTCATTTATATAGTCACTTGTCAGTAAACAGTATCGCCCTCTTTCTTGCCGGGCAGGGTCGTAGGCGATGAGTAATACCGTTTGTCGTGCTGAGTGACGTCGTGCAGCCGGCAAGCGGCGCGCAGACCGCAGACCTCACTGCCTCAGTTCGACACAGCGAGGAGGCACGACAGGACTCTCTCCTATACACTTGTTTTCTTACCCCGTACGTGTTACCGCACCCACTATCGATCCTTCCTATTTAGTCTAACTTTATTTCAATCCTTTCTTTGCCATGGATAATACTGATAATTTATCGCTCGGGTTTGCCGGTGGAGACAAATCAATACCTGACGTCCCTGCAGCAGAGCCAACAATGAAACGCGATCAAGACTCAACCGATGATTTCGAACATCTGGATGGTGAGAGCAAACGCGAAGAAAATGGAGAACATCCCTTGAACAGCGTGCATAGTGCATCTCGACACGCCACGCAGAACTTCCTCGATATGGAGCGGGATTTATTTGTGGATACTCCTCGAGCACCGTCTGTGAATGAAAAGGCTGACCACTTCGCAGATAAGTTCACAGATAGTGAGTCTGACGTCGATACAGCTGGAGAGTCTCCGCTGCATCGCCCTGAACCGACTAAGCCCGTTGAGCACTCACCAGAGCCGGCTAAGCCAATGGAACACCACCCTGAATCGGCTCAGCCAAAAGAAACTTCTCCCAAGCCGGTCGCAGTCGCTCATGATCCAACCCCGATCTTAGCGCCTACCCCCGCTCCGATGCCAGTTGTCCACACTAAAACGCCCGAACCTGCCATTGAAATCAAGCCGGAAGTCCAGGCCGATTCTGCAGTACCAGTATCAGTAGCAACACGTGAAGTGAGCCCCGAACCAAAGCCAGTCCCTTTAAAAGAAGATCCTCCAAGGCCAAAGACGGCGGCCAGCGCCCCGAGCAATCCGGAGCCCTCGCGCACCCCGACCGCACATATCATCGAGGCCGAGGTCATCTTTTGCCAGATGGGACTGGGTGAGTGAATATTTTTTACTTTTAATTCATTTAGCTGTTGCCTGCTTTAGTCGTCTTACGTCACTAGTCCAGACCTTTCCATTGAGAATGAATTTTTAAGCAGCATATCGCTATTTGTATCAGCATGATTTCATCGTCCGTGCGTCCTAAAAGTACATTTCGTCATTTGCACTCTGTTTTTCGTGCAGTCAGTAAATTCCATGAAAAGTAGGTGTAATAGTATCAAAATATAGTCGCGATGCCGCAGATAACATGCGCAAATATACACATTGTGATCTCCTAAGAAATGTTTCAATTGAACATTGTCACTGCATAGATACACCACCACACATACATAATGCATCACCGTGCTTTCTTCGCTCTTTTTGGAAAGTCATAAAAGATACGTCACTCATTGAATGCCCTAATATTATGTAAGTTTTAATGACAGATGCCTGATAATATATTTTGCACGTCATATTTAACGCATGTGTTAAACATGCGTTGGTAAGAGGAGTGTGTGGGCTCTACGGCGAGGGAGGTTGCCTGCAGAGGTGGCGAAACTGGCGGAGCGGCAAGAGCGATGACCGCTGCAGCGCTCGCCGACCGCTCTACGGCCGTCTAACGGCACTCGCTGAAAACATCGCCTTTCACTGCACACGGAAGGACGCTATCTGAACAAAACTAAACTAGATTTTGTGCATTAGTCACACCCCGTGACCATGGCATAGACAAATTGGCTATAATTTATTGGATGCATACAGTTAATATGGCTTTATAACTGTGGCAATCCTTTTAGCGCGTTATTATGAATAAAGTTGATAACATTAACAACGAACTAATTAAACTATAAATGATTACGTCTAAAAACATCCATTTTGAGTTCGTTAATTGTGTTGGCAAGGGGAAAAAAATATTTTGAATTGTGCTTTCGTATAATTCATTCCTAACCTAGCACCATGGGGGAGGCCTATGTCTAGCAGCGGAGGTCCTCCAGCTGATTATGATGCGGTGATAACTCTTCTAGGCCGATCTAATGTTAGGCCGAGGGCCGTTCCAGGATTTATGAGTCTCGCAAGAGATCGGTTGGCTTGGCGATTATTGAAGAAAGCTTATGTCTGGTGGACCGCTAAAGGCAGTTGTTGAGGATGATATAACTTCTTTATAATCTGACTGATCGTTCACTAATGCAAATAAAGAGCATTGAGTTCAATTATTGCACTTATGACATGCAATTTGCATTCGCTTCCCACACCCGTGGCATTTTGACACTCCAAAACAAGCCCACTGCGAAGTGAAAACGGGCGCCGACCTCGAGCATTCAAGTCTGTTTATGGCAACGGTGGCTTGCACATGAAGTTATAAATGATTATAACAGAATCTTTGATTTAACCACAATTTTTAACTCACATTTAATGTCTCAGAATTAAATTGGCACCCTAGTATTGAGTTTGACATTCTTTTAAAACTTTGATTAAAAAGGCTCCAATTCGATGATCACTTGCTTCGATTTTAAATTTGCATGAAAAATAACAGACGGATAGATAGGTCAAAGCAACACCACCAGCGCAGATATCATACCATAAGGCTGAAGACAAAGAAAAAAGGTTAAAATAAAATGCGGCGATGTTTTAACATTTCCAAGGTGATGATGATTAGATGACCAACTACGAAATGTCTTCATTAAGCGCAGATTTGAAGGAAGATAAACCTAGCAGACTGTCTTTACTGTCGGCAATTATTGCCGTCTCGTCCGAGCACGAATTGCGTGAATTATTCTAAAGCGGCGGAAAATCAATGCGCTTAGCGTCGAACAGCAGTGACTCATCGATATAAACCTTCGCGCCGCTTGCGGAGGTGGTGACCATAATTTTATTATAATTTTAATGACATCATGTACTCCGAATATGCGCTGCAGATACTGTACGCTGCCTGCAGCGACTACGACTTAAGTGCGGCGGATTATTTTCCCAAGACAACATCGCTGTTATCTTAGCAAACTCGGAATATACGAAATGTTACGTGATGAAGAAAGTCTAGATAAATGCATGACACTTTATGACCCATTTATTTTCAATGTTAAACAAATGAGACTCCACAAATTTGCGCTAGCTATAAATGTTTTTGGTTAGCAACAAATGACCCAGTTAGGATAGAAATAGATTCCATCCAAGAAAAGCTTTACAATCCATTTTAATTAAATGGAAAACACATGAAGAAAATATGGAAATATTTGATCATCGAATCGCGATGATGAAGTTAGATGACGTAGGCCTCATATCGATATACGTTGCGATGGTCGCGGTGCTAATTTTAGGAGTTTTAAAGCGCTGCCCGTGGAACGCTCACTAGTGTGGAGACCAGCGGCGCGGGTTCACGTTTGCCACTCGACAGGTTCAGCGGTGTCGTCGGAGCCTTGCGAACTCGGATGTACACAATACTCGTGCTGCAAATAAAGTTGAGCGAATAGCCTCTGAAATTATCAGTGAGTTCAAAGTGAAGTTGTAACGATGGCATCTGGCGCTGACGCTATAACATGTAAGTCCTGGAATAATATTTTCTATATTTTGGAGTTGGAGGCCTTCAATCTTTTCACGAGGATTTTTGGAACATTTCACGCGCCACCGCTTCCCCTTTCATCACAACGATTATTTTTGGAATATTTCAGGAATTACGTCAGATGAACTTGAATTTCTTTCGTTAGTCTGTCTTGTGTCATCTTCGTGATTTAAAAATAATAATACATTCTAAAAAAAGATAACTAAACCGAAATCTAGAACATGAATGCCGTTGGCATACGTTGTTGTATGAATATAATGTAATATAATGATTAATTTATAATATATCTTGTAAATACAATATGTAATCGCCAACCCGTTAAGAACATATTATAACAATTGTGCTGAGCAAAAACATACACTTATACTAAGCAAAATAAACGGAGCAAGCCGCAAATATCGAAGACACTGAAACACCACCATGTATATTTGTAATTTGAGAAACACAAAAAAAATTAAAGCTGCAAATTCCTATGTCAAAGTTTTCTATGTCAAAGTACCTACGCCAAATCAGGTCTGAAATAGGCATATTATTATAAAAGTCCATAAATAAATATTCTATAATATCTGTATGAAAAAATAATCTGGAAACTGATGCAAATTTTTGCTTACTCATTGTGTCATGTGTATTGCAAGTTGTATGAAATGTTCCATTTCATTATATTGATGTACAATATAAAAACAACGCAAAAAAATACTGATTCGGATGTATTTTATTTCTTTCTTTGATGGCGACCGATACGACCTAAATACCTACGTGGTGCCGAAGTCCTTTGTCCTAATTCCTCGATCTGAATTCTATAAACAGAAAGGAAAATTTGCTTAAAAACAAACGAAGTGTGATCTTTCCATGTAACTGTTACGCTACGCTTAATTAATTCGAACAGTTGGATGTCAAGACGAAATTATGATCTACTAGCTGTGCCCCGCTGTTGCATCCCGCTTGTGCCACATTTTACACAATAGGCATTTACACAAAGTTTTGCATTAACAATATCAGTAGGATTAATAGGATGCAAGTATTATAAATAATTAAAAACGTTAATTTGGACAGTGTAACTACGTTCCAGAACCTCAAATAAGTTATCACTACTGAGCTTAAATTTATAAACGTTATTATTTTATTTATTGTTATGTTTTGTTAATTATTTTTTTGTGAATGATTATCTCAATATGCCGTTACGACAGACACTTAGACATTCTAAACGTGCACCGTCGCGGACGAATCTATACATGTAATTATTAGATATAACTAATAAATATAGCTCCCAAACGCGTTACAACGCTCCTTCTTCTTTAGTCCAAATTTTTTTTCAGTAAATTCTGAAAAAAAATTACAAAAGATATCAGTGTCTCTCATACCATTTCAAAGTTCATAAGGGTCAAATAAACAAACAAACATTGATTTTTATTTGGAAAATTATTAGGTCAAGATAAATGTCAAACGTTCGGTAAATGTATATACTAGAGCAATTAGTACGTCGCTTAGTTGACAATCTCAAGGAAGTTCTAAGCGTCATGGACCTGCTTACTAAACCTAGTTGACCCCATTCTTGTGTTTCCATAAAATTGCTTGCCATTTTCATTTTCACTGCGCAATTTTTGGTCTTTCTTGACTTATCCTTCCTTCCCTAACGTTAGTCACAGTTAGTTAATATAGTATTATGCATACTTTACACATTTCCTATTCAGATCTATAAATAGAACGTGAGTTCTAAATATCAGCAAACAAAAGGAATCAGCAGGTCTACTAGTAAATAATGAGATCTACTACTAATTTGGAGTATGGGAAACCAAATGTTAGATTCTATATTTATACGAAATAGGGATCGCCCAGCTCTCATGCCTAATTATGAAAAAGTAAAACCTTATTGGTTGAAAAATAATTAAAAATCAAATTACTTTTTAACAGTTGACACTCTTATTATAAAACTCGTATTAAGGAATATATAAGTGTTAATGCTGTAGTGTGTGTACTTACGCTTGTGCATATTATCTTCTCTATACATATAATCATTAACTATACCAAATTCCTCCAGTATATTATAACATATAGATAATTCGGATTACTCCTAGACAATAAATAATAATCTGTGTGCCTTTTTTACAACTGCTAAGTTTCATGCGTAATAATGTAAATTATTTACATATGAATGAATAAATTTTTTCAATAGGATTTTTGATAAGTCAAAATTATTTTAGTAATTTATCGGCTATATGTATACATATGGCGCTAGATAAGACTAATAAATCAGTTCTTTTTAATTAGTGTGCAAGTGAACCTGGGCCAGACATGTCGAGGAGAAAGGCCGCACCGCTGATTCATGCGGGACAGGGCGGTCGCTCGCCCCGATCGATATATCCACTCCCTTCCTACAGACATGCTGTCTACAGTCTAGTAGACATATCCACATCAAGTTCTATAGAAAGCCGCTGCTTTATGTGCGTACGGTGGCCTCTGCTTGTTCCTACTCCTTTAAAATACACCTCCCGCTTGAAAATTTGCTAATTTGCTACCAGGCGGTGTAGTGTCAATGTAATCTATACACTTGTAATATCAATGGTATCGAGTTTATTTGATAAATTGTTGGTGAAACTTGTCATTTTCATTAAACATTGTTCTACGAACGCGTCAAACCTTGATTCAACTGTGTAACGCCTAATACATCGTAAATCTTGACAAAACAGAATCGTTACATGTCGTGCAGACCAGAGGTAGCCAACTGCTAGATCGCAGCTAATAGGGATTGTTTTGCGAATGCGAGCTTATCATTTCTAGAAGTATGACATAGATGGATCTCAAAGGAGTTCATGAGCAAAATTCGATTTTATTCGGAATAAAGTTGTTCACCCCTGTTGTAGACGATTGGCGCATTAGAATGACTCATCGGAAAGTTCAGGCACTGCTGGACATATCCCCTCCTGGAGGGTTCGTGACGGTAATGCAAATGTTAAATATACAAACTGATAATTTGCGTGGTCGTTGTTGGCGCCGCCGGCTCCGACCGTCGCGTCTCGTTGATGTAATGCCGCTGATATTGAAAGCTTACTAGATCTATTTAGAAACTTTTAAATGAATCTGTTTTTTTATTCGCTCCTTTAATAGGATGGACTGGTGCTAATATACCCCTGAGGGTTAAGTTAAGGTAAGTTTTTGAGGGCTGGGGGTACGTTCGTGAAGTCGCGAGGAGCGATAGCTAGTAATATAATAAAGTAAAGCGTAGGTTTTGCTAAGCTTTAAGTGTGCTCTATGGTCGATTTTTCACCTCCATTTTGTGTTTCCTTCTTCAACATGCGAATAGATTTCGATCAAAACATCGTCGTTGAAACACATTGTCAACAAAATATACACACTGGTGTTACGAGTTGTATTCTATTCTTAGAAAGGGTTTCATTGTCATAATTTGAAATTATAAACGTTTGGACATTTTTAAGCGTATTTTCGGGTCATTTGGGACCAAAAATATAATATACTTTCGATATTACGGGGGCATATTACCACGTGTTTCGTCTGCTGGCAAGCATGTGCAGACGCGGATATTAATCCGTGTTCGATTTCCAGGTCGCGTCGTAAGTCCGTTCCGTCCGACCGTCGTGTTTTTGGGACCAATTTTGTATTGACAATATTTGTCTCCGTAGAATTTTGTGCTACGTAGAATGTCCTCCATGATGTCCTTGTTGATGGCTAGTAGCTGAGTGCTAGGTTTCTTGTTCAGTGCAATTGTGGAAACAAGTTGACTATGAATGTTTTCATGACAGTGAAACCGTTCAGTATTGAAAAAAATTTCGCATTGAATGGATGAAGAATTACGTGAAAATTGAGGAAGTTTCAGTTGTGTTTTATTCCATTATTACTTTTTAACCAATATCTGAAATTATATTTACGAATTGCCTATCGAGTGTCTGTATAGCTTAGTTATAGCAAAAAAAAATTCAAAACAAAAATCCCTTATTATAAAAAGATAAAGAAAAATTGAGATGCATCTTGTGCAAGTAACTTTTATATGGTAGCAATACTACAATATTTGTTTTAATAAGTACCATATATTAATTGGTGTTTTAGAAATGGATTTCGAATTAGTGTCATCCACGAATCGTTGGTGATTCAAAAATTGAATCTCGAACGATTTATAGAATATAATTTACATAATTTCATCACTATTCCCTCTGCTCAGCCGCTTAGAAAAAAGCGGACATGTCTAAAGCTGAAGTTGAACCTGCTAGTCACTAGAATCTCGATCCGATTTAGAAATCATTCAGTGTTGGATTTAATGTTTAAGCTATAGAGGAATTCTATAAATCCATAGACCATGCGTTTAAGGAAACGAAGTATTGGTCGACCGTTCACCAGGTGGGAAGACGATCTCCGTGCAGTAGCCGGTCCGGGATCGATGCGAGTAGCAGGAGATCGGTCGTCTTGGCGCTCATTGAGAGGCCTATGTCTAGCAGTGGACCGATAAGGGCTGATAATGATGATGATAGACCATGACGCTAAAAATTAAAAAGGAAAAGAAATGCGGATGAAACGCGAAAGCGCTAGTATGAATATAAAATGCATAAAGGATGTTCAGTTTCGCCCGCGGTCGTCACATCGGCTTCGGATAAGTCTTGGCCCAGCTCGCGACCAAGTATTTTTAACTCGGTGCGATCACTCGTCACTGTCTCTATGGTCTTTGTTCGTGTTGTTCGTACGTGCATTGTACCAACGCTTTGGATTTTTGTCTATATCTCTCCGTGTTTGTAGCGCCAAGGCGAATGTCCGCGATTAGAAATATATCACGACGCGGTGAAGCTTAACCAGAGATTTTATATAATCCATTAATGTACAATGCTAGCTTATGTCCGCGTCCTTCTATTTGGGAAATGTTGGGTAATATGGACTATACACCAGAATGTAATAGTTCCAGAAACTGTTCATTGAAGAGTAGACCTTCTATCGTAGTAAATTATGGCCGTACAAGACTTAAAATTAACTAAAAAACTGTCAACTAGTTATACTAAGTGTAAAAGTTTGTGACCCGTTTGATCAATAGGCGGTTCCCAGTTTGGGAAAACCTGCGCTCTGCACTGTAAAGAAAGGGAGAAATCTTGCATGAAGTGGCTTTTATTTTATTTTTTCGGACCTGAACTTATGCTGTGAAAGCGACGGGAAACTACATACAGCTTCATTACAAGTTATATAAATGGCTTAACACAGTAGAGGTGATTAGATCATCCTGAATCCGTGATTCATACTCTACGCCAGCGGGGACGTGCTGTGGTACTTAACAAAATTTACACTCTGATGCACGTAAATCACAGGACTGGTGCGTGTCGTGCGATTTTTTAGTACCTCGTTAAACAACCATAGGGTATAAAAATTACGTTATTGTAGGTTTGATATTTGAGTATGCGAGTAGCAGGAGGCCGGCCCTCTCTTAGTTTCTTTAGCATAGACACGATATTTGATATTAATTACAGGACACACCATAAACCAGATCGATTTCGAGTTGGTATGTCTCGCCTTACACTGTTCTAAGATCTCACGGAATCGTAGTAAACGGTATAAAACAAAAGTCGCCAGGAGCCTCCTGAACGCTTTTATTTACAGAAATGATGTAAGTAAGGTTACTTATTATTTGTGATTGCCGAGTTATTAGGTACCCGTTACAAGGATCCGTATATAATTATTATGAACTAATTAAAATATACTGGAGGCCTGATTTTAAATAACATCTCGCAACATTTTGTAGTAAATTGCGTTGAGACTTTCGTTGGATTTTTTACTATGTATGTTTTTGATGGGACAAAAATTGTTCTGAAGCTTGCACCTCCATTTTTTATTTTTCTCAAAGTTTGTTTTCTATAGTACAATACATAAATATTATAAAAAATGACGTCCTTCAAAGATTTGTTGCTTCGCGCCAGATTTGTATATTTCAGTAAAGTCTACAAAAAGTCAGCTATGGCATGTATATTTCAACTAAAAATAATCCACAGGGATCACAATTATAAAATATTTTTTGTGTTGTGAAGGGTCGTTAAGAAATATATTAGGAAGAAATGACTTCGATGTGAAACAATGGTCATAGGAGAACACATGATTTATTAGTGTTAAATCCCTCGGCATACCTAATTTAATCTAATGGTAACGAATAAATGGACAGCTCTGAGATTTCTAACTGGGAATCACCTTGAACTCTCAATAGTTTGCTCGAGCTGTCGTCATGTTATTGCGGTACAGCCAAGGTCTCCAAGAACAATGCTGAGTGTTCGGTGACTCATTGGCTCTGATCTGCACCTTTTGTACACGCAACCATATTGGTTTGATGACGATAGTGACGATATGGCACTTAATGCATCTGTACAGCGATATCGCTCAATCCTATTATCTTTACACACTAACATTACTATATTCATATAGTCACAGGACAAATTTCTACACCAGAGTCACTTTCTACATCATTAAAATTTCATTTGAACATGAAACAAAATTTTTGCAACTCTATCCCTCCAGCATAAAGTTTGTTAATGCGAGGAAATACCTAATAGTGTAAAATTAAAGCGTTGATATATTTTCAATCTCTCAGAATAATTCCCATATCGGACACGTCGTAAAAGTGTTCTTTTTTATATAGCATATGGAGACAAACGAGAAATCGGAGTATTTCAACGACTACCGATGTCCATGAACACCAGCATAATTATGCCGATGCGTTGCCCTCATTCTAAAAACGGGTCACCGGCTATTCACGAAACGCAACGCAGTAGGTGTCACTTTACGGGGGTATCGAGTGATCCGGGGAGGTACCTCTCACCTCCCCGGTCGTGCCGGCCCAATTCCGTTGCATAGGAGGCTGTAGTGTCATGTCATACATCCATACCTCTTACATAGAAATATTATAAATAAATGCAAGTTTAGGGCATGTTATCTTTGTACACCTACGTCCTACGTATGTGTGTATCTACAAAAGAAGAATGTTACGTTTAAATAGGGGTATAACGAGATACAGCCCGCAGTGTTAAGCACGTTAATAATTTGTTAAGTTGACTGCCTCGGCGGTTTACCAGCTAGGATGTTTAGCTGATTTTTGGTTGCAATTATGTTTTGGAATGTGTCTAATTTTAAGTAACAGTCGCAGTAACAGAAGCTTGTAAATAGATATATCGAATTCTAACCTCTACTCTATAAATAGGCTACTATCTAGAGACCCTATACAAGTGTCTCTAGATAGTAGCCACTGTAAATTAAGTTCAGCAGATTAATTGTTACAGCCTTAAACTATTCAAAATGTTATATTTTTACTAAACTTATTTTTAATCTTTATATCGTAATTTACATCTTTGGACTAATATCAATGCAAAAGGGACATTCGTTAAGACGATGTTTAGATTAGAACCACTAACCTTGAATCATTGAGAATTTGCTGTCGTTATGGGTATTACACTTATATCTTTTATCGTAGGTATTAGGTCTTGTCGCATTCACGAAAGTTAAGTTTGTTTAAATTCATAATCAGGATAATTAAGGATATAAAAAAATCATATATCTCCAGCGACACTCTCATGCAGTAAAACCGTATGTGTAATAAATAACATTTCTTACGCCAAAATATTCTTCCACTCCTGAGCCCCTAAATAAAAAAAAATGAACGGCCAAAATATTGCCGTGAAATTTCCATCAAAAATCAAATTTATTTCAATTAAGACACATAATTGTTACATAGTATACAGAGATTATGTAACTGTTGTTTCAGTTCCTAGCCAGTTTTCTATTCAGTTATTCAATTAAATAACAAGCTGACAGGGAAGTTCTCTCCATTGTCAGGTTAGTATTTAATTGAATAAAAGTATATTCACAATATACTTTTTCTACATTTTGTTCAAAACTGCTAATATGACTGGACTATTAAGACATACACTTACTCACGTGTTGTTTTTTTCTGAATTATTACGTGTATCGCTCAGGGACGGTAATTCGAAATATATTCCGAAATTTTTTGTACCATTTTTGTGTTACTCAAAATGTGTACCATTCTTTTCATTTAATCATACAACGTAAGTTATAACCAATTTCCTTCTTTTTTATTGCGACTTGAAAGTTCGAGGCATAACTTCTAATGGTTGAAGTTTCCAGAGTGGATAATCTACAATGTACCTACTACAGTGGAATCACCCACGAATGTAAAACTACGTAGAAATTTTTCCTTTTTATGTTGCGGCTTTTTACTTTTTTTTGGCAAAGAGCGCATCATATTTTATTTTGTGTACATTGTGTTTATTTAAGTTAATATTATACGCGAAATGGAGAAGAACATTGGTGTGATCTCATGCGATGTAAATTTTACATTCTGTACATAGTATTGATTGTATATTATATTCTTCAAAAATAAAAAACGGCACAATTGTTACTGATAAGTTTAAATTGAGGTTGAAGCTTAAAGAAGAGATGCAATTAATGACGACACATGAGTCATCATTCATATGTCGTCACTCGTCACCCTCATGATCGCCATATCAAGGTGAAGTCTGAGCTCATACTTTTGTACTTTTAGAAATTAGCTTGTAAATGCATGCATCTGTCTCTGTGTATAACATAATTATTTTACTAACATCTCTTCTTGTTTCATAATTGTACGTAATTAACTCATTGGAATAAGCGGGTGGACGGTTTTTACGCTGAACTATGGTGGTTGTTTGGTAAGGCACTAAGTAGGCGATCTGGAGTTGAGTGGAAGGTGCGCAATGATGGTGACAAGCAGAGCGCATGCGCGGGATAGGGGGTGCGGGAGGGCGCCGGGAGGGCGGAGGGCCATGCGCTTAGAGCGCCAGTATCGACGCGAGTGTCGGGCGCGGCATGCGCCCATTCGGCCGATTCTCGTTAAATTGTAATATTACGTAAAATATCGCGATGGCTTGCTCCGGGCCCTCCCTATGCAGCATCTTGAACCCATGTAAGTGTCGACGGCAGCTTTGCTTCGCCCGCTTATCTCTCCTGTCGCAACTAACCCGCTAACGCAAGCCTTCTATTGCAGATGCTTGGTTCGACCCGCAGAGGCTACACCCAGAAGGTGAGTGAAGGATGAGGGTGGGCAGATGCGTTTATATATGCGCGGAGGTCGCGAGTCGCGCCCGGGAGCGCCGTCGGAGGCGGATGATGCGCCGAATGTTGTTCGGAGCTCGGAGCCGGAGACGTGTGGCGAGCGCTCGGCGGCTCACAGTCGCGATCGATCGTGGTGGTGACTGGTGAGACACGTGACCGTCCGCCGTCACCTGGCGACCACCGCTCACCACAGGTGCGCGCAGATACTGGCACGCCACCACCGGTCTAAATGTGCGACTATTGTCATTTGTAGATCGTCGCCTGATCACAGATTAATTTATCACATAGCAGTAGATTAATGTCTTCGTATTGATGTCAGGCGTGTCGCGGCTACGTGACGTTATTTCACTACCTACTTCATCCTGATATTGCTAAGATTTCTAACAGACTCAAAATTCTCTAAAGGAACAAAACTGCCAGCGACTTGTACGTTGTGCGTTATGTGTTGAAGTTAATGTCAAATCGCTTTTAGATTTAAACCCATTGATGTATCGCCAAGTGTTTGTGCTAATTGAATGGCTCGATTATTGACCAGATTACCAATGTATACATATATTGTATTATGGGAGCACTTGGCGCTCCTACAGCCGTCGCTAGCTTTGATAACAAAAGCTGTCTGGATACCGGGAGACCAATATATAAATATGTATATCATCATGTCTCGGTATGTAAGCCAACTGTAGAAAAATGACAATTACGTGTATATATATCTATGTACATGCACTTACTCTGATTCTAATATTACTGTTAGGGTTACAACAGTATTTTCTCTGGTTGTCTCGTGAAATTTAATGACGTCATTGCTTCGTTCCCATATTTTGAAAAGGTTTGATTGCTAAATATAAAAATACATACCTCTAATGTGCTCTGTCTATAATCTGTGTAACTCTACCATTCCCATCCACGTGTAGTTATTAGTGTTAATGTATGTTATTTATTGGTTTATTAAATTTCTACACCTACACTATTTACTATTATAACATTACATTTCTTTTTACTACGGGGTAAGTAATAGATTAGTTATAGATACTAAACACGAATTCAATTGTTCGGTACTAAAGAAAGTGCCTAAGGTCTAAGACAATAATATCCAGGGGTTATGAAAACCGTTGCAGAATTAATAACTTTCTGAAATCTTAACATAATTTTTCCAAACATCATTGGGAACATCGTAAGAATTTGCATTGGCATAGTAACGCGATAAATAGTTGCTAACAGCCGCTAATTAACTTAACACATTTTAGTCATAACGATTTTAGTGTATACCGTCAGCGCTGTGGCTTCTAATTGTTCGCAGGAAGTGGATTTCGCTTTGTAACTCAGCTTGTTTTACAGTAGTCAGTAACACGATCCTACACGGATCGTCTCATCTGATACGATCATTGTAAAAGTAACTCTATTTATATGGCGTTAAAGTATAGCATCACGTGATTATTCACGTTACTCGGATTTGAAATGAACTAAGTGTAACATCTAGATTGGACTTGATTGTATTGCTCTTGGAAATATAAATAATAAATATGTTTAATGCCTCGTGTTCTTGATGTTGTGACAAATCTGTGGGTAGATTAAAAATCTCCACAGCCCACGATATACACCAAACAATTGTTTTCATTTTACTAAAGGACTTAATTTTTGTCCTTGGAAACGTTATCAAATTTACCTTTATTAAATTGGCTCACAATAAGTTTTTTTTTTGAATTTTGTATGAGTGGACCCTAGCTAGACAACAACTACAAAAAAATATGCAATACTTCAATTCTTTATTGCAAGTTTCTGTTTCGCGTTGTAGTACTTAATCATCCTCACCACATTAAACCTTTGTTAGGTCCTCATTTAAATCTAGTTCCTTACTCATAGGTAAATGCTTCATCACGCCTGTGGTCATTTGTCTAAGGATTTTATTAGTATGTGTATGTAGTGGTACCCCAACAAGTTAATGGTTCGTTTCGGATGTGTTTAAAACTGGTAAAATCCGGGACGCAGGTACTAATTAATAAATAAACGTGCTCCCATTTTCGTTCGTCGAAAATCGATACACATTACACACTGCGTTCCCGAACACAACATCCATTGTTCCGAAAGTTGACGCTTCATAAATCGATCAGATATCTCTGCTACGGCAAAGAGCTTGGCCGGAAAGTACATCTTATTTTCACGAATGACGTCATAAAGAATATTATACGTCTGGAATATTACAAACTTTTCACGACAGCCAACACCTCTCTGATTTCAGAGGCAATGTTTCGAATCATTAATTAGTTCATCACCGGGAATTTTTACCGTATTACACAGTATGAGTCGAATTCGGGTTAGCTAAGTCATATATAAAAGATACAATTTTTTTATTGAAATCGATTTTATCATGGTAAACAAAATTTAATATATAACAGAAGTAATTAAAATGCATATTTAGACGAAGGATGCGTAATAAAATCTTATTAATTAGTTTGACAAGTCGAAGAATTGAGATTTGTAAACTCAGTATAAGTAGGGATTAGTGTAAGTCGAGTTATTACTGTGTTACATTTACGACCGTTTAAATATTCTATCTTTGGTGGATTTTGCAACTGGATGCAGAATTTTGTCATAAGCTTCATACGCAATTTATCAAAATTCTATCTCTACTAGCCAAATCCATCGATAGGTGTAATTTTGAACACGGGCGTTAACATGCTTGAAAGTGAAGGTACGGCAAGGAATGTAAATATTTGCAGTATTCAAAATAGGCCTCGTGTTGTCAATAATTTCAGTGACATGGTGTAGAGAATTATGAGCAGTATTTTTGTGATTAATCATTAGTTAAGCTAAAAGTAAAAACTATTTTTACATATAATGTAATTCGTAAATTTAATTATCATATACTTACGATATTATGTGTTGAGAACCTATATATATATATACATATCTATGTGGACGTAATGATCACATTTTTGGCGCACCATTCCACCGTATGTGGAGTTCTCCATTCCTATATTGCGTCACCGTGTACGTAAGTTATCATCTGCGATGCGTCGCGTATCTAATAATACCTGTAACTTGTTAGTTCTTATCTGTAACGACACAGATGGAATATTTCAAAATTTTTGTTAGTCCTTATGCGATCGTAGCTTATGCTGTCTTCAGATAATGGTTACGAGTACTTAAATTTCTTTTCAAAAGACAAAATTTTCGTTTATTAATTATTAATTATATTCCTCCAGCAGGCTTCGCGGCGGGCGGCATGATTTATCATGTAGTAATATTTATTTTACATATTAATTTAGGTTAAGAGAGAAGTATATGCTAAAGTGCATACTCAGAGTCAATCTTCAACATCGTCTTTGGAATCGTCTGTGTCATCAACGTATCATACTATCTATCGTCAACGTAGTATATCTACTGTCGTCAACGTAGTATATCTACTGTCGTCAACGTAGGTCACGTTGACGATAGTAGTCAATAACAGAACTGAATTTTACGTTTCTTAGAGCGTAAAAGTATTTTGGAAAAATGTGAAACTACTAAGGTCTCAGGCTCATTCTGGCATAAATTTACATTTGTAAAAAAAAAGGTGACCAATTAATCTCGTACGTATAATTTTTGCAAATGAGATCCTTAGCTTGTGTAGACTTCGCCGGTTTTCCATATTCCAATTATCGTTAATTTTCGCTACTAAAAATAAAATTTCGATACCCGTTCCATGTCTACTATTAACTAACACAAGATCAAGTTCAAACTCTATCTCCAGTTGCCAATTCTATAGATTGATAAAGAGTGTAGTGGTTAACAATTCTGCTGTAAACAAACAAAGGTACATCGCGTATTCTATGGCATCATGAGTGGCACTCGGCGCTAGTTGTACAGACTGCTTCCGCTCGATGAGATAGACCGGGCACAGCCAGTGCACGCATATGAGTATTATGTGCACAGGCTGGTATTATGTAACAATGTCCTAAAACACAACAAACTTTCACGCGAGTTTCCTAATGGGTCAGGCAGAGGGGTTTAGGGTGTCCCAATAACGCTATATCAAAATATATCCCCATTATAAATATAACATGAAACGACTTCTGTAAATTTTCTTATTTGATTTTTGAACACTCTTCTGATTTTTACGAGAGTTTTCATAGTGTTGGTACCCAGTTCTGCTCACATGCAGCAGATAATTTAAAAAATCATTTGACTACAAAACATTTTATTTCTAAACCCCTGTGTGCGTGTGTCTGCTGTGGCATCGTAGCACTCAATCGGGTGAACCCTCTACATTCAAAAGGCATTTTCCTTACAGTGATCTTTTTTCTTGCGTTGTGATTCTCAGCCATGTTCGGTGAAAATCGGTCCAGATGTTTGGAGAGTATCGCCTGGCAAAGTGATGCAAGGCATTTTTACTGTATTTAGTAGTAGTGTTCAACAAAAGTTAGCTTAATTCTATAGGAACAGTCTAAGCAAATTTGTTAAAATCGACTACATAACATATCTAATATCGTGAAATAATATAATATAACTCATATCGCGGACTAAAACTTGTCGAGGGTGGCGGGTGGGTGGTCTGCCGCAGGGATGGAGATGAAAAACTCCTTTTTTTATTGCTCATATCTCGTTTACGTTATACCTAACATATACATAGCCGGGTGTCATTGGGTAAGTCTTTCTAAATGATGGCTTCTAAGATTTTTTTATTTTGCTATTACTTTATGAAATATTCGTTTCTGAAGGTTACGAAAATTGTAAAAATAGAACTAATGAGAGGTGTCAAGGTATGCTCGGATGGAACGAAGGTCGTTTCGATTAATTAGTGAATTCGATTAATTAGAATTGTTTTTTTTAATCACAAAAACGTGTTTGAACTTAACAAAACAATAACCTTTGCGACACTACACCGCTCAAAGCAAATTAGAAGTACGAAACGAAAATAATCGGCTTACTTCCTCTGAGAGACGGAGAGAGAGAGAAACATGCGGACGCCGCGCGGCTTACTACACTGTAGCAAAAGGTGCCGTGACAACTGTTCGTCTGATTTTTTTCCGGCTAGCCCGCAACCTGCAGGGGATTCGTTCCAAATGGTATTATGAAATTCAACAAATATTGGTTCCAAAAGTCGATTAGGCAGTTATTTCCTTAATAAGGGATTTTATTTCATGAGCAAATTCGACTCGCTTTTGGTCGGCGCTTTACTTGTCTCACAAAATATGGCTGTAAAATATCTTTTGATGAATTATGAGCTTTCATTGTTATCATTATTCTGTATCCGTGAAATGTGTACACTTCGCTGTCAGGAATCATGTTCTTGCAAGAAACACTTGTAATTCGTCATTTTGAAATATGACATGAATTTTCTTAGCCATTAATATAACAGAACGCATTGGACATATATACTGTAAGCGTCGTACAGTGCCACAGACGCGCATACTAGCGCCCCAATAATATATTCGACTAAACTGTTCGCTTCTTTAATGTCCATCCTCACGTGACAGACAGGCATGGCTTTGTATGAATGTCCTGGTTTTTTTTTCAGAACTTTATGAACCACATACCTATATGGTATATGTAAGAGCAATGTATTTGTTACATAGTTTAGGCCTTAATACATCAGACCTTCAAAGTCGGATTTTAACGGATGGTAGGAAGACCTACTAAACTATTAAAACGATTATGATTCTTCAAATCTTTATTATACGTATTAAAAAAAAATACTTTCATGCTTATTATCCCCGAAGAGGTAGTCAGAGGTATTATACCTAATTTTTTTTTATTTATATGGTTGGTAACTGTAGGTAGTTTTGACTTCATATGGAATTTATGTCAAAATCCTATCTTCAGGGCCCAAAAGATTGGATAGATAAAATGTACAAAACGGTCGTCAGTATAAGAATGTGAGGGTGCTGGGAATGGATATTGTCTGGTTTTGTCTGCGCGTCACTGGCATTCGGAAGCCAGTGGTATTTTTACCGCATCGCGTCCCGCCCGTCTCATTGTATTTGTGTGTACAGCTGCGACCGCTAGGCGCTAGCTGATTTGCTCCCGTGTTCACGTTGGTGATATTTTTACATTCAGATGGCCAGATAACACCGTCACAACTCACAGCCCTGTCTTGATAATCTACGGCCGCTGTAACTGGGTTAATTAAGTACCTTTTGCTATTCAGTCTCTTAAATTATAAGTTCAAGGCGATTACTCTAGTTTCACATATTGAAGTCCTAAGTTCCCGCGAATGTTACTCATTACAATAAAACTACTTTTAGAAATTCTATCGCGGTTTATTTAATTATTTAAGTAGCCTAACGATTCAGAGCCTTACAGCAACAGGTCACGGGCGGACTGAGATGACAGGTGTCCTGATGTCATATTGTATTAAAGCTACTAGGTAGTAACGATTACTCTAGGCTTTCTTTCGTTTACTTTGCTTGTATATATATATATAATATAGTATTACTTTAATATGTATTTTAAAGTCTAAAATTGTAGTTTCTTATGAAATTTGTGAGATTTTTACTGCTGCTGTGCGGCTATGCATCGCGGTCTCACTCAGTATTGAATTCCTAGAAAGCTTTTCGTAGTGCTTATGTACATTATGAAAGGAAGCCTTGTGTCAAATATCTGTAGTCGAAAAATTAGTTTCGGCTGTGCATTGATATATTATAAGTCACATAGGTTTAACTTTTTATATATTAAATAATATTATATATTACCTAGTCTCGCTGTGAACCCTTTTCCAAATTGTCTCATATTTCTATTGTTTATCAATGCTCACACAATTTTTTTTTGCATGCAAAATCACCATCAACATCAGCCGGATGACGTGCACTGCTGGACACCGGTCTCTCTTATAGAGCGCCATAGGTCACGCTCACGAGCCACTTACATCCAGTGGCTCCCCCCACCTTAACCAAGTCGTCAGTCCGCAGGGTAGGATGCCGCCCCACACTCCGTTTTCCGGAGCGGGGCCGCTACTCGAGAACGAGAAGAAAAATTACAACGGATATAGGTTATGCGAGCACTGTGGCATGCCCATATCGCATGCCATACATATCGCATGCCATACATATCGCATGCCATACATATCGCATGCCATACAGAATGAAACTTTAGAAATGAAGTTAGCAAAATTTAAAAAAATACTGATATATAACCAATACACTTATTTATTTATTTATTCAAGGCACACCAACAGCACACATACCTCTAATGCGTGTGCCAATAACCGGCGTTCACATCATTTACAATTTTGGACAAGCAACTCTAGTGCAATAGGAGTTTTAAAATTAAATCCATACTTAAGTTATAATTATAAAATTGAAATATATCTGAAACTTTTTGTCTAAATGTTTTCTAAATTTGTCACACAGTTTGTTATTAAATTATGTGCCTATAAATTATATATATATATATATATATATATATAATGTAATATTAGACAGAATAATAATTATTGTATTTGACAAGAATATTGCCTAAAAATAATAAATCTGTAAAGACAAGTAAGTAGAAGGCAGGCAATTCACGCCATTTCTTTTAAATAAATTTAAGGAGATAAGAGCAAATGCTGAGTGTAATTTCATATATCAAAAATTCTTATCTGTCGTTTTGAACTAAGTACCTAGCTACGTAGGTACGCAGTACGCTAGTCAATGATATCACTTTGCAAATCTACTCGTTCTGGAACACTTGCGTAATTATTTTGAGACTGTGTTGTATCATATCTATCTTTTTGAAATTATAACTTTCACCGTATTCTTAAAAGCAGACCAATATACTTTTCTCTGTCGTTACGTGTGTACGTAAAGCGTCGGATTTTTTATAATTTGATAAGGTAACAATCCGGGTGAAACCCGGCCGGATCGCAAGTCTTTGTGTGATATTGACACAAATATAAAAGAAATTGTAATGGGTCCGAATTCTCATAAGCATTTGTCAGATTGACGTATCCGTCAGAGGCGAGGCGCGGGTTGTGATATGTTCAATTTTTAGTTTGTCGTGCCATTGGTGATAATGGCTATTTGTTCGTACAACAAGAGACCATTAATTAATTAGTTTTCGTGATAAATATTAATTAAATACTTGTATACGATATGGAACGAATTAAAATGTACCTCTTTGTGCAACAAGGGACGAAAGTACAAGTTTGCCTTTCGCGTGTTGGCCACGTGGGAAGACATGTAGTATTTCTCATTCTAACGTTCTAACTATATATTAGGTGGGAGGAAAAATATATTCTAGTAAAAATAACTTTGTTTTACAGTATATAATATAGTTGGCTACAATAATTACGCACGCACATACATTTCTCCCAAGTCATCAAATTCTTTAACGTCCCTTACAGAAAAATATGATTACATTCCATGATATATTTCTTGGCATTAATCGTAATGAATCCTTGTTAAGATATTCTATTACAATTTATTGTTCTATGTGAATGTGCCAAAAATTGAGTGGGTCACTGTTCACCGCAAAAATGTATTTATATCGTCACGGACATCCAAGTCACCAACCTTTGTAGGTTATTTTAAAAATAAACTCGCTCGATACGACACGATTGGACCGAATGTTCGTCTTAGCACTTTCCACATGTACATAACGCATAATGCTCATTGTACACAATTCGCAATGTTACTTTGCTGAGCTGATGTAGGCAATGTCTGGTTCTATTGCATAACTCTATGCGTTGCCTCGGTGATGATATGCTGATACAATCTTGCGACATTTTACTATAGATGATATCTAAAACTGTTATATACACAAAATAGTATTGTTTAGTCTTTTATTGAAACTAGAACAAATGCCAACAGACTACGTCTGCGTAAAATTAATACTTAAAGTTGTCATAATTATTTTCCAAGATTTCATCAATTCATTATGCATCGACGCTATTGTATATCCATATAGAGTTCGATAATCCTAACTGTGTTGGGGTTCTCTTCGCTCTCGCAACGTAAGCTCAGATCCAAAAAAATAAAAGATCTAACAATATCTGAAATCCAGCATTGGAGAGGAGTAGGGTGTTATCACATGCATATCAATCTGGTATGTGGGTGTATATGGGTGTCGGTAGTCATCTATATGCCCCGATCCGCCTTATTAATAATATATATGTTCTTGGAGATTCAGAATATGTGAAATTGAGTTTATAGAAATAATGTAATATTTCAAAATGAAACAAAATTTAAAAGAAATAAATAACGGTGAGCTTATTTTTAATTTGATTCGTAGAATTTATACATTAATTATTATATAATTGGTTGTAAATATTCGGGTCAATCACTTTTACATTTATCAGCTCCTTATGTCTGTGATAAGCGCACAATTATACGGCCGATAACGAAGACCTTCGTAGCATAATATAGATAGAGGGACTGTTCATAATTTATACTGCAGATTAGAACACTGTTAAAGTACACACAGACATGTTCTTCCTATGAAATTAAGCGTCAGTTTATGTAGAGACATCTGATTCTATTGATATTATACTGAAATATGATCTCAACGAAGTGGCCCAGAGTACCTTCTATTGATACTGTAAAAGATAACGTAGATAAAGAAACTAACACGGTTCGTAGATATCAGGAGATCTCGTTTTGAGAACAATATATCGTGTACATAATACATTTTTATGGATGGATGAGGGATGTGAGTAGCAGGAGATCGGTCGTCTTGGCGTTCATTGACAGAGGCCCATGTCCAGCAGTGGACCGATAAGAGCTGATAATTATGATGAATGATGATACATAATAATGTATCTAAGATACGTCTTAACGTCAGTATTACTTGGTGGTGGGGGGGGAAATTTGTAGCCCCTACCGCAAGTAGGGGCTACAGTAGGGGCTAGCCCCTACTAGACTAGGGGCTAGTCCCTCGAACCAGTAATCCGCAAACCAGTCATTCGAAAGAATAAGTTATTCGAGTAGTTCTAAGTTTCCTTGGCCACTGGGGCCAAGTCGCCGCCTGCCGTTAACAATTACTTTTTGTGTGTAAGGCACATTGCTATTTATTTTATAAATGCGTACGCGGCGCCGTACAGGTTACGGCGGACACACGGCGACAGTCAAATAGACATAGTATATAAATTGTGGTCTTCACTCATGCAAATCATTTTGTTTGTTTTGCTCTATACTAATTACTATTGCAATGAGTTTTAAAATTCCGACGTTAATTTGTTGTTAATAGCTCTTTTACTTTTTATACCAAAGCTCTTAACAACGACTTACGCTTGGTCATTACATTTATCTGTGTGTGTGTGTTAAGTAGCTACGTAAAAGACGACTCTAGGATAGATATTAGAGTGGCACATACTGTTGGTTTAAGCGCTAGGGCATGAAAGTTCTGAATGCAAATTAAAGTTATTACATAATTATTGTACTTTATGTAAATAGATGAGATCCTTGGAGCGAAGTATTCTGGGTATCAAATTGATAGGGCGGATTAGGAATACCATAATACGTTCCAAAACAGGGATAACGGAGGTCACTCGGAAGGCAGCCAAGGCTAAGAGCTGGCCACGTCTGCTGCATATCTGAAGATTTCAAGGCCACAGGAACATATCTTTTGACATCTCTGAATGCCCGGCTTCCACGCGGCAGACCCTGACGTCGATGGCCAGATCAGCTGGACTCCTTTCGAAAGGATTCGGCCAATCTAGCTCTAAACGGAAAGAGAGTAGTGAGGCCTTTGCCCGGCAGTGGGACACGATAGGCTAATAATAATAATGTAAATATATCAACCATAGCCGAGAGACAGATATACATTGGGCTGTGGGTAGCGTTAACACAACCCGCGTTACAAGAATGAATCAGCGCATAATATGAAAACGTTCCCGCGTAAGTGCGCCCCTGTTGGTCGTGGTCCAAACCTCCCCATGTATGTAGCTGTCATAAACAGAAGAATTTCTCAAATCTGACGTAGCAGGACTAGATAAGCGAGTTCAGAAATATTTTCAGATTTATTACATTTGTGTGGATACTATGAATTATAATAATATATGAGCAGTACAGTGTGTCAATTGAGATTTAAAAGCAGTATGTATATGGCAACTTTCGCTTATGAACTTCACACGGTTCGTAACCGGGGACCGGTTTTGTCCTGCGAAGCCTCATTGACTCATGTCAACGATAGGTTTGTGTTGTACGCGGTCACTTTTTCCTGTCATGAATTTCTTTTCTTCGATTATGAGCAATATTTGTATCTACTGGCTAGTACTGTTATAACAAATCTATCACACATGTACACATGTTCAATGGTTTCCTTAGTTCGTACTTAGTTTTACAATTTTTGACTTGCCGCATAAAATGTATACTAGTATAAAACTTAAGTTAAACATTATCCGATGATCCCCATGGAAGTGCCACCTCGTATTTGTAGGCTTTCCCCTAGGTCTTCTGGGTGTATGCACTTATTATCCTCGAGCATAGATGTAATAATAAAAATACCACTTTGGACACCCGAGGAGTGTGATCAATTCTGATACTTGGGTGGAAGGGTGTAAGGTCTTATATAGGTTATACAAAAAATTAAAACCACGCTATATTCTCATTTACATTATTGGCTTTAAGGGTCTTGAAAAAGGGAAACAGTAACGCTTTTTTCAAATACTATTAACACAAGGTTTTGGACATTTAACATCCGCGCGTAATATTTATCAGCGTGTGTAAATTTTATTATCCAGCTGGTAATCCCGGCTGTCAAACGTGTAGGGTGACTATGTTGTCGATATTGGTATGTATTTCATAAAGCCTATCCCACTACCATATATCGAGTATACACGAAACATTTGGCTTCATGCGTTGTTACTGTCTCCTATAGTCGTAACATCGTCCACACATTAATTTGCGTTTAACTATACTCACTTTACTCAGACTTAAGACAAGTGTTCACATACCATGTGTCTCCTCGTGAAAAACTATAAACAAATGTACTTCATACAATGGCAGTATCTATGCACCGGCCAGGTGCGGGTCGGACTCGCCTTCGAATGGTCTTATGACATTATCAAAAAATACTTTTGTTGTATATGAATCTCATCATTATCATTAGCCCTTATCAGTCCACTGCTGGATATATACTCTCTCAATGAACGCCAAGGCTACTGCACGGAGATCGACTTCCCGCCTGGTGAACGGTCGACCAACACTCCGTTTTCCTTAACGCGGCCTCCACTCCAGAACCTTACTGGCCCATCCGCCGCCTGTTCTTCTGAGTGTGTGACCGGCCTATTGCCACTTCAGCGAGCCTATTTGTCGCGTGATATCGGATACCTTAGTTCTCTACCTTATGGCTTCGTAACGAACACGATCCTCGCTAAGTAATATTTTTGTTGTATGTGATCTTCGCTAAATAATATTTTTATATAAATATATACGTTGTTATAGCAATAATATAGAAATAATTATCTGTGGAAATTTCAACTGTGTAGCCATCAAGTCTTATGAGATAAAGCCTGGAGACAGTGGCATCTTAGTAATAGGGTCCCGTTTTTAATCCTTTAGGCGAGGAACCACAAAAATTAAGTTAACGTCCATAGCATGTATGCTCCAGATATAGCAAATCATGGAATATTGCTAACACAGTGATTAATATTATGTTTTTGCTTATGTACATTTGAAATACTGTATATAAACTAGCACTACAAGAATAATGGTTGTTCTTTCCACACTTTAATAAGAAATAATGCAGTGTTGTAGCCGTTCTTGACATTGTTGAAATATTGTTTGACATTGGTAATTTATTTTTAAATGCATTGGATAATAATGATTCAAAATATTTACATCCGATAGTATGTTCAGATAAGAGGGAGAGGGACACTTTATTGCTCAATGGCCTTTAATAATAATATTTTATCTACAAATGTTCTCAATCGGGATTGTACAAACATGTCTGCTGGTATATAAATGGAAAGATTTCGTTACAAGTCGTAAATGTTCTTTACACATGAAGTTGAAATATTTTGCAAATATCTTTTATGTACACTCCATGAAACATAGAACTTTTGATTTAGATAAAAAATATTTGTTTCTTATCTGGGCCAATACATCATTTATAACCACTGCATGTGAGTCAATAGAGTTATTAGAAATTCTTGAATAACTTAAAGTTATTCTATTTATGGACTTATAATTATCATTACTCATTACATAATTTCATAATGTTATAGCGAGTAGAATATCGCTATCTCGACCCTTGATGTCGAAATTTTACATTACTCTAGACTAGAAACCACGCTTAACAACACTCTTAAAATCGACTTCGTCATCTCCGTAGGAGCAGACAGACCTTTGGTGTGACATCGTTTCTGAGTTCTGACAAGATTAACGCATTCGTAGTCTGTCTTTCATTTTATCTTTAATTGATTATCATGAGCATTTTGTCTTCCATTGCGGACATAAAATACTAAACCATAAGATATTAGGTCATAAATCATTACCATGATGACGTTGTTGAAACCTTTTTTATTTGTTACTAGGCCACCAGACCATTCAACTGCTGTTATTTTTATACATATATTTTATATTAGATACTTCGTTTGTTCGACAAACTCACACACCACTTACGGAAACGAGCCCGTGTTCGGATCCGTAAAGTTGAGCTTAGATTGGTCGAAATAAAATAACGCGACTTTAGAGAGCTCTAATAATAAATAAATCAAACGGCTTTTCGCTGATTTGTAGCGTAAATCGACCCTTTCCGTCAGAGGGAGGGGGGGGGGCCGGGTGAGGAGGCCGGCTTCCTCAGATAAGTCAAACATTAAACGAGCTCAATTATCCTTATATCCACGACACGGCATCGTGCGTGCGCCGTCCCACTAGTGTACCGCTTCCCGGTCGGTTTTCGGTCCGGTCGGCAGGTTTTCGGTCCCAAATTATTTAATATAGGGTACGCCCATAATGAACCCGGTACATCTTTTCCCATCTGCTGGAAGAGAGGGGGGTCTGTCCCCTTATCGCCTCCCTAAACCTGAAGACACGAAAGTCTTCGTAGTCAGTCGAACTGTTGAGGCTGGACTAGCGCCGCCAACCAGTATTAGGTCCCTCCGAAAAAAAAAAACTTTGTTTGTTCTGTAAAATCGCATTGTAAACGATTAATTTAATGTAGAAATGGAATTGCAACTAAGTGTATGTATGATGGTGATAGTTTTGAGTGGGTCCGCGTTATCGCCATGGCACGGTGTCAGTAGCGTGGAGGTGACGTGTGTAGAAAGGTAGCGGCGTGGCAGCGCGCGGCATGCGCTCGCCGGCCTGCGACCGACGCTCGTCCACTCCGCCACCATGTCGCGTCCCAGACAGTCGGGTCGGCACGCCGCGCAGTACGTAGACCTTCCTCCCCGCGGCCCAGGTACTGTTTATTACTATAAGGCTCTCTCTCCCGCATCCCGTTGGATGGCTCCCTGTGCAGTGACTTGTCGTTCGCTTGTGAGCTGGAAGACGCGGTTACGCTCGGAACGTGGACGCAACATATTGTCTGTGTCAGTTTTGGAAATTGGAAACAACATCAGTTTCAATATAGGGATTCCGAACTATTATATTTTGTGTATCATATTTGTTGCTTACATAGTGAATCAATATTTTTTGCTAGTTTTCATAGAGAAAAAGACCTCGTCTTCGTATTTGGACATGTTTCTGCTGAACGTGTACAATATAACTTCTTTGCAAAAACATGTTTTATGAGGTATATCTTAGACTATCTATGTGACTAGGGTTAATAGTTATGCTATGTACTTACTCTGTCACAAAATAGGATTTTATAACGGAATCACGTTGACGATGACTTCAAATATATATATATATAATGTGCGTGATGTCATTATGGTGATATTAAAATGTGTTATAATAGGCGAGCGTAGTCAGCGCACAATAGTAAGCGAGTCACGTAGGCGGAGAGGTTTGGTGGCGGAAGTACCGGTTCAGCGAGGAGCCTTCACTTAATACCACTTGGTGTGATAGACTTTTAGTAAATTCATAATACTTGTCACCTCAGATCCAGTTTCTAAACTAGTATATTGAATTAATAATCAAGTAGTAATGTATCACTTTCAATGAGTGATCATGTAAATTGAGCTAAGAATAGCTCAATACTGAACACACAGTTTTAGTAAATTGAGCTAAGAATAGCTCAATACTGAACACACAGTTTTAGTAAATTGCATTTGTTCATACTGCATGATCAACGGTGTTAACTACTTGAGTACTTGGAATAATTTTAGAAATGAAAGTAATTTGTTTTGCTGTCGTCATGGCAGAAGTTCCACTCCAGATGCGAGTGCCATTTCAATAATATTTTATAGATTTTCATGACATGTATAACAGTTAACAAAGTAGCATTGATAAATGTAGAGTTAATTAGTAAGCATTATCTATTGGTATGTTATTATTCTTGTTATTTCAAATCTTTTTCGTTTTATTTAACCATAGTGTTACTGCAAAGTGTCATCCTTTGTGATTTATAAGACTTATTCTATATTTATTGATCTCATACAAAATATTACACTGGAACAATTTTAAAAATTGTTTATTGTTTCTATATACTTAAAATATGGTTCCAGTCTACACACACGTTTTCTTTTTTTTTTATAGAAAACTCCCCTTCCCCCCAATGGACCACCGGCTATGAGTAACCTCCCCTGTCGTGCCGGCCCGATTCCGCTGCAATACAGCATGGCACTACCTCTTGTTAATATCTGAAATTAAGGTCGAACGCTTTTTGATCACAGATATAACGTTCCAATATCGATTACTTTGAAACTGGTACATTTTTTGTAATCAGTTTTTACGTCACAACAAAAAATAACCTCTTTATTTTAAATCTCCATCGTTCTCTTTTTGATAGTTTCAATAATTTAATTATTGAAGTACCAGATATATCAGATATTCGTTAGGTGACAAGTACAATGAAATGTACAGTAAAATTCAGGAACAACAAAATGTTCAGTCTTCCTTAATTGTATATACAAATGTAGCTTGTAGACGGAGATTAGACTTACACAGTACCTTCGCTTCAGCACTGTTGGGTATAAATTCATAGGCGCAAGTTCCGCTCTACATATTTACATTTAGTACAGTAGTCGAGTTCCAAACGAAAGTAAGCGATCACATCTACATAGGCATTCGTTTTCACTGTCTCTACTCAGCAAAACTCTTATTTTTTTTCTACCATTTGCAATTAACGAAGTTTTTGCTTATCGATGCTTGCTAATATTCCATTTGTACCAATTGTTTTGAATTCGTAGGAGACTTTTTTTTTTGCTCATACCTAAAACATATCCCTAGTTTCTTAAACTTTTAAAAGCTTTTGAAGCAGTAGTTTCTATTTTCTCAAACAACTTATACCCTAGAAACATTTATACGGAATTGTGGAAGAAATATTTTCGTTGATTCCTCATGTATCGATATAATACGTCTCGAGCCGAAACCGTCTGGCAATTGAGGACCAAGCAAACATACATATTAACAATATTAGAATTATTGAGGTAATGTATCTAAGCGTTCGTATATCTATATATAATGAATACGTGGGAAAGGAACAGCAAAGTAGCTACCATCGCCGATAGACGTTTGTAAAGTAGTTATTCTTGATCTCTAAATAATAATAATGTGTGTGTGGTGTTTTCAGTGGAGTCGCTGATCTACTGGCGAAACGCAGGTCGGTCGGGCGCCGCGCTAGGCGCTGGTCTGGCGCTGCTGGTCGCATTAGCATGCTGCTCGGTAGTGTCGGTGCTGGCCTACTCGTCGCTGCTGGCGCTGTCCGCCGCCGTCGCCTTCCGCATCTACAAGAACGTGTTGCAAGCTGTGCAGAAGACCAACGAGGGCCACCCCTTCAAGTAAGTCCAATTATTGTTTATTGGTGCATAATAGTACATCACATCAAAAATTGTTTGTTATTTTTTATTTATAATAATGCTAGTATGTACACTGGGATATCTTAATGTACACTGGGTACCTAGAACTCTAAAAGACAGTGAAAACGAATAACAAAGAGACGGTCATGTTAAAAACGAGATATATGGTCACCCTACAACAATTCACTTTACCTACGTGTTGCATGTTTCTTAAAAAAACTACGCAATGCAAGATCTTGACAAGTAGATAATAACCGATAGCAAGAACCAGTAACATTTAATATTAGAGACTGAAAATATAATTGAAATTAACTCCGGTATAAAGTATGCATTTTTAATATTCCTATAATAGAAATTTGTAAGTGTAGAATGGCAAATGAGACCTCCGCGCGACGCAGGCAATCCTAGTCTGGAGGCCAGTGATCAATGTATGCAAAAAAATATATTATTGTTATGCTATGGCGGACAGCTTCAGTCAAATTTAAGTATGTGAAACTTGCATTCAGTTTATTCCATTGGAATGTTGAATGTCAGTGAACACTTATCTTTGTTCACGTTGTATTTTCACAACGTGTTAACAGCTGTTAAAATTGTTTTATAAGTAAATTAATAAAGTCAGACAACCTTCGAATATAACTAGCTGTATTCATTTAAACATTAATTATTAAAATAACTGTTTTCTCCCAGGTAGTTTGATCCCAGATGAGTTATCGTGTTAAACATTTGTGTTTAGCTGATTTCATACTTATAGCTACTACACGCTATAAACAGTTTTTGTATTTACTCCTTAAAACTACCTACTGTAGGTGCTGTTGCTGTAAAAATGTGCTATACCTACGTAGCTTGAGTGACTACGGCTAATAGGAGCCTAGTGTTTCTGTGACAGAGATATTGCGAATTATTTCCTTCATAAGAATACTGCGGTACCTGTAAAAGTACATGCATCAGAATTCTTCTTCATTTTTATTGTTATGATGATATTAAGGCGTCTACTGTTGGTGTCCTTTAATAATTAAAAATAAAAGTATTTGATTCGTAAATTCTTATATTCAATAGAATAATTCTGTTACAAATCGTTACGGAATCACTTAAAGCAACCCGTCACCTACAATGACTAAAAGAAAATCAAATGGCCGAGGATGGTAATCATTTGAATTTGAAATTATATTTAATATTATTTTTGTGCGTGCAGATGGCTCCTGGAGCAAGATATCAGCGTGCCCGCCGAGCGCGCACAGTCCCTGGCGGCCGCGGCCACCGCACACCTTAACGCGGCACTCGCTGAACTTCGCAGGTACTTTATAACTGTACTACATCTTGTACTGACGGACCCGGCACGCTTGCTATTGCTCGATAGTGGGTAATACAGTAAGGCACCATGAAAGCGACGCCACCTACTGAGTGAAACTGTGTACTGAAACCATCTAGGAATCCATTGGAACATACCCAAAAAGTTTCAGCCAAATCGATGTTTCGAAAAATATTTTTAAGGGCTTCTTGACTAAACATGGAATGGACGCTCTAAAATAAAATACATCGTTGCAGTGTTTGGTTTGTATGAACCGGCGGGAATGAATCGTAGTGTAAACCGCATTCAAATCCATTATTTATATTATGTTTCCACAAGCCTTTAGAGTTTAGTACAACTATCATAAGCAATTTATCAAATAAATAAACCTGCACTTCGAGACAATTCACTTGCTGATAATTCTATGTAACGCTACTGTACATGAAACCTTTGTAGTACCTACCTACCTAATACTTTATTATATTTAGTCTATTCTTTAGTGTAACAGAACAGCAGCGCGGCATAGTAATATAAACACTGTGCTTCATGTGTCGGAAGCGAAAATTTAAATGTTTGAAGCTAAAGAAAGATGATATTGTTACAAATAATAGAAGCTAAAACAGTGAACGCACACCAAAAACCGAGGGAGAAGTATATGCATGTAGCTTACATAAGCGTGTTTTGACTTTTGAACCGTTGAAGACTAGATGTCTCAGGACCACTGACTGTCGTTCAGATTAATGGGTGTGTTATATGAGTTGAGTCAGTCTTAGCGTAACAGCTCTAACGGGATATGCATAGGATATGCTCAGGGAATATTCACGCGAAGACTTAAGTCTAAGAGACTAAAGTCAATAATGGAACTAACTGTGGTTCCATTGTTGATGTGTAAATTGTAACCAAAATCGGGCTCGATCGGGGAGACTCGCGCTCACAAATCCTAGCGGCATCTCTGCGAAAACATAGCATAGACACTTCTTGAACATACACATGTAACGTTTACGTGTCGTCCCATTCCAGATTGTTCCTCGTGGAGGATCTGGTGGACTCGCTGAAGTTCGGCGTGCTGCTGTGGTGCCTCACGTACGTCGGCGCCTACTTCAACGGCATGACGCTCATCATACTCGGTGAGTACCGCGCACTACGTAGACTCGTTGTATACTGTCGGATTTGTAGTCATGCCTACTCCAGTATCCTTTCCTGTTCATCTTGCGTCTTCCTGCAAGACTCTAAGTGACACACGAACCTTCTCAGTGTGTGCTCACTGGATAATATTTGCTCCAACTAATACAGTACAAAAAATTGCATCAATGCCATACAAAATACATAGATTTAAGCTTTATTTGATATATGCAATTTTTCAGCAGCCAGCAATTGAAAATGTGATTTAGACACCAAGGCGTCGTCGCTCATTGCACAAGTCTATGTCTAGCATTAGAGATATGGAGGCAAAACAAATAACGGTCATAATTGATACGTCTATAGTTATGTCTGTTGGTCGGAACAAAGGAAAGGCTGAATACATGTTGATAATGACGATATATCTATACGAGATAAGATACGTTCTATGGACCCTCGGCCGACTCATGGTACTGTCTTTACAAAACACCAACAAAACGTCTTTGACATCTGCCACCTGGCACTGTTCATTTAATATATGGCTACAAAAATGGCGTTTACACACGGAATAAAACATTTTTTTATAGTAACAGTGAAAATGCGAATTTGTTAGCGTTTTAGTGGGAGCAGGATTTTTTTCAACATTTAAGATATCCCATTTGATTTTGGTTTTACTATACAATAAGCGAACAAACACTTGGATTGTTTTCCGCGTTACTGTCTTAATGTCTACGTGACGTACGAATTACTCCTGATAATTTATATCATGTTCTTCCTCATCGTATCCTCATGTCTGAGGGTCGTGATCACCAAAAAAATATATTGCCGTCTGTATGTTACAGTTGATCGTCATTTACTTCACCAGGATACATAGATTTATACACTAAACTTACCCTTACATGTCGTTTTTGCAGGTTGGATAGCTCTGTTCTCCCTGCCCAAGGCGTACGAGATGAACAAGGCGCAAGTGGACGCTAACCTCGAGCTGGCACGCGCCAAGATCAACGAGATCTCCGCTAAGTACGTATCAATACATATGCCCTTCAGTAAGTTGTAGTGCCACGCCGAATGACAGGGCATTGGGTCGGCACGATCGGGGATGTAACTTTCGCTCACGTAATACCGTTACAAAGTGAAAGGTAGCCTTCATTCGCCGCATTTCGTGTTGTTTGTGTGTGTCCGGTGGCCCATTGAAGGTGATGGGGCGGGCAACGCATCTCCATTGCGGTAACGATTGTAATTACTGAGTCGACAGTAGTCAGCAAATGTCTACTACTGCACATTGCTCTTGTTATAAATAACCTGTGTATCGACTACGACAAGCGACTGGAGTTCACTACTTTGAGTAAATATGATTCTGAAGTGAAAGGTGTGCAAGAGGCGCGCCCGCGGTAAGGCACCTGTGAAGAAATGGAGCAATAACATATGTTATAAATGGATTAGACTTGTGTACAGACACGATTTTGCTCCATATATTTTTTCATATCGCAGGCTCTATATCATATCGCATCATTATATATTCTTTTTTGACCTAATTCTCGAAAGGACTTCCATGTTTTTTTTTGTACCATTTCGAAGCCTCCCGCAATTTCCACAATTTGTTTTGGGGGCGCGGCGTGCTCCGCGTGTCCGTACCAAAGAGCACCTGAATGTTTGTAACATTTCGTATCGTTTCCAGAGTCCGCGCTGCGGTGCCACTGGGGCGACGCAGCGACAGCGAGAAGGACAAGTAGAGGGCGGCACAACACTTTGTTATATTTATTATTATATTGTAATATTAATGAAATACTTTACGTGTAAAGCTTTATGAGGGACTCGCGAGCGGAGTCGCGCGGAGATTATTGTATTTGCTTTTTTGAAATTTTAAATTAAAACTACCCGTCGAACCTACCCTCGTTTCATTTGATGTCATATTATATCTATTCGCGTTGAGTGCGCGCTGTTTGCAATTGTAAATATTTTATTTGCCGGTGTTGTGTGACGGCCGTGGTCGTTTCGTGTTTGTTCTCGTTTAGATGATAAATATTATTTGCCTATACATTTTTTGACTATTAAAAATATTTATAAACGACGATTTTTGTTATTTCTCAAGTGTTACCAACTCCTTTTATATTTATCCAATATTTTAAAACTTTTTTAAATATGGACATGTGACATATATGTCGTAGTTGTATTGTTTTAATCGCCGTATAATATAAAATTCGAAAATGACTGGCCGTAGTATAGTATATACTAGACGTTTTGTTTAGTAGCGGTCCAATGATTAGTCGGATTGTCACTGCGAGACGTTCTTAAATATGGCAGCTGACGTTTAACCTCATTGAATATCTTGATTTTAGGCAGTGATATTACAATATGGAATTAGGCTAAGTGTTTTGAGTGCAAATAAGAAAAAACAACCTAACCACAAAAGTTAAGGTAAACCTTCGTTAAAACCTATCTGGGAATAGTATTTCAGTTTTCTGTATTCTCCAATCGAGGCCATTGTTCTTGTCAGATCAAGCAACGTCGCAAGTGTTAAAATTGGGAACTAAAACTTGTCAAAGAGGCAGTTAATGATCCACTCCATGTCAATAAGGTTAGCTTTTTTTGAATAACTTATAACGCCGAACATTTTCTGTCAGAATTTCACACAGCCGTATTCAGATCGGCTAACCGTTTGCCCGCCACAAAACAAAACGGCCCTGTTTTTGAATGTCGCTAGCCATAATAAAATACCCACCGTATTTCATTCAGACAATCCGGCTGCGACATATACCTAGTCTTGTCATAAATAAATATTCTAACGAAGGAAAAATATTTTTTTTAATGCAAATGACATTTATTACTTTTACAGTGTGCTACTTTAATACACAATTGTAGAACAATTAAAAATATAAAAAGCTTCGAAGTGGTCTCCACTGGCAGTGCAGTACAGTCCTTTAAACTTGGAGGCTGGTTATCAATAGAAGCACGCACTCTTTCCGTGGGGAAATTCTTCATTGCCAACCGTATGGATTGTTTTAGGGGCTCCAAATTATCATGGCGTATAGAGCAAGCTGTACTCTCTAAAACAGGTCATAAATTACGATTTATATCTCTTTATAGTTATCGACCATAATACGCTGGATTATGATCCAGTGGATTAAGGTCGGGACTAGATGAAGGGTTTAATTCAGCTCTGATCAAGTCCGGAACGTTCGTTTGAACCAAGATTGGATAGAGCTTTCTTATCTGGTCGCGAGACTTGCTGGAAGGACCATGCTTGATTATTGAACATGGTGTTATTAAAAGGCTTAACTACCTTCTCAAGATTGGAATCTTGATACACTTGTGCCGATTTTTTGATACCTTTAAAAATATGGCTGTCACCACCCCACCAAACCAACACTTAAGTCGGATAATACACACGTTGCACTCTGTCGACTAATTGGGAAGATGCCTTAGAGCCTTGAGAATAAACCCGGTATTTTTGTTTGCTAAAGTGTTGCTCAATTGTAAAAAAAATCTCATCCGTAAACAAAAAATTTTTGTGACCTCATTGCGTGTCGTTTCAGTGGTTGTTTCGATTTTACCAACCTATTCATCTTAATTCGATAATCTTTTATATTTATCAGTTAAGAAGTGACCAGTACGTCTCTAATAGACAACAAGCTCTGAGTCATCTCTTAAAATACGCGTCATGATTCTAGGTGTTATCTTCATTTCCCGAGATAAAATGCTTTTGGACAGGACTTCTTCGAATTCTTTCCTATACTCCTTCGACCACCTTTTTCGTAAGTGCACGGCCAGATCTTTCTCTATCACAAACGGAGGAAGTATCATTGTACCTATTAATAGCCCGGTACATAAACATTTGAATAATACCAAGTGTATGAAAAGTTTTAAAAATTGCACTTGACTCCATACCTACTTTGTGTAACGCAATCACAGCGATTATGTTCTCTAAAGAGAACATAACAAATCACCCACTACATTTTTAATGTCGCAAAATATTGTGCAACTTATTGGCGCCAAAATGAGAAAACAATGAATAATCGTATAAAAATGACAAATTCCAAATTGAAATATAATGTTTTTTTGTCTTTAATTGTAATGGTATTTGTGGCCAGACTAAGCACATAATCATTTCATCTCCATTAGTATTACTCATTGTATTCTTTCTGTCCTCTTCTAGGGATGGACCGTGAGTTTGTGAGACCCTGGGCTAACACTACAGAGGGTCTATTGTATAATTATTCAATTAATAGTCATTTTATCAGGATATTATTTTGTATACTTATGTAGGTATAGGAAAAGCTGCCAATGTGAGACAATATGACAATCTATGTATTTAATTAAGCTAAAGGGGGTCGAAAGTCTATATGGAAGGCATTCGAAAAGAGTTGGCTGGCCACAATTAGCATTTTGCCTATGATACATTAATAAGTTCTGCGAATCGGCAATTGTTTTTTTTTTTACGCCTCTACCATTACAGCTTTCGATCATTGTATAGTCAATGGAAGAATACAACTGTTTCTAATGCTTCTGTCTTTCCAGTAGGTGTAACCATAGGCTAATACATTTTTTTTAGGATGAGATGTTGTAACTTGGTACAAAATAAAGTGTTTTTATTATTATTATAACATGAAGACATCACGACACATGACGACTCCAACGTATTTAAGGGAAACAATTTTCTGCTCATCCGGACAGAAATGGGTTAAGTCCAGCTTGTACGTTGGGACTTAGGCGTAACAGGTAAACACCCTGTCATAAATACACCTCGACTTGAGAACCACTCCCGTTCGTTGGCTAAAGACACCCACTAAAATGTACCTACATTAGATAAAACATACAAGTGTTGTCTACGTCTATGTGAGTAGAAATTGTAAAAAGTTGTAGTGTTTAATATATGGCTCCAAATGTTTGTTAAACTATCAAAATAAACCTAATATTAACAAGACAATTACAAGAGTAATTTGGTTTAATAAGGTTGACTTTCGTGATGTCTCTTCCACCTTTCTCATCTTAAATTAATACAAATTTACACCCACAAACGAAGTATGAAATTTACGCGGAAAAAAATGGCTACTGCCTGTCGTACTATAAAAAATTGAAAAAATTGAAGAAATGCTTATTTTCGGACATAAATTTTATTTTTATACCTTATGGGGGGCAAATGAGCATCGGAGCCTTTTCTTGACCACCGACGCCCCTAGACAATCTTGCCTTAGGAGAGTAGCAAGTGAAAGAGTCAATTTCTTAATTAGGAGAAACATTCGTGGAAATCGTGATCGTTTATTTGATTAGGAACTGCTCCAGCTCGAACGGGGTCGCTTACATAATAATAATAGTAATGAGGAAATCCTAGCCAAATTTCGGACCCGGCAACCATTAATAATAATAAACAACTTTATTTCCATTTTAACATTAGGTGGTACGAATGTGGTCGGTCCTCCTAGTCGGTTTAATAAACCTGTGTCAGGAGATTAATTAAGGTTATTAATTATTTATACATCATATTTTAAGAGACCAGGATACCGAACAGGACATATTATAGTGTTCAAGTGTGAGCGCAGATATAGGAGCACTCTTTATTCCCTCATTCCCCTGACATTTTTTCGGATATCCTCGGGGCCTCGCGTGTATAGTCGAGCATGCTTACCACCACAAGACAATCAAGTGGATCGCTCACATAACATGTACAAACTACAAGGCGTGATGAGAAGTGATGACTGCTTTATAGTCTGTTTATTTCTAGCAGTTTGAAAGAGTCGGGATGGCTCAGTGAGTTGTCTCCAACCTGTAATAGGGTATAAGGAGGTTTGTGGCGTAGGTTTATTGACGTCTTTTATGTGCGTGGGTAGTCACCATAAGCTTCTAATAAACACCTTTATATACATTAATTCATATGTAAATATGTATCTAGAAGAATGTTTCGACTACAGCGTACCGGTAATCATTGTGGTGCTCGTGAAGGTACTAAGTTAGTACCACTGCGCGTGTGCAACAGAAAATTTAAGGAGTGTTAAACGTTTTTATGATATTTTTATTGAAAGAGTGAATGGAACGCTGGGAATTTTCAGTAAGAGAAAATGTGCTGGCACGCAGGTTTCCTCAGTGTACTGATACAGTAAAATAATATTATTTAAGACATATTATTATATTATATCATTCAATGTATACTTGTAGCTTATGGTTCAATACACAAAAGACTTACGGTACGACCTTTATAGTCCAATACTGTAACGCATTTAGATTATTGAAGGGGTTGTCACGTTGATGTAAAACATAGGGAGTGTTTGCAGATAAACTCTCATCTCATTCATCAACTGGGTAGCTGTGCATCGATAATCCGTAAAATAGTCGCATCCATGATGAACCAAGTATGCTGTAGCTTCTACAAACAGGAACCTTCAAATAGTAGCAAATTGAGTATGAATGGACTCAAATAAAGAATAATTTTATTAAATTTATAGACGACAGATATGTAAGTCATATCACATTGACTCTTGATATTTGATTTTATACTTTTAGTATACTTTAAAAGTAACTAACGTATAAAGTACCTCGGCACCAGTCTGAACTCTGAGTTTTGTCAGAGTTGCAATGTGCTCTGTGCCAGTAGGAAACTAAAAAGGCTGGTATAGATTTCAACAAGTCAATTGTAAATGTCAAAAAAAGTTAACATTGATTGACATTCGACAAATGATTATTTTAATGTATAGGATATTGATGTAATCAGGTGTTATTTGTGTTAATAATATTATTTACTATATATATTTAATACTATATATATTAAAAAACGTAATAAGTATATGTACATTCGTTTCTAAAAGGTGTTCTAAGTGTAAATAGTTAAAGATACTTTATAAAACAAGAATTATGATTATATGTATTTAACAAGTTCCATGCTAACAGTGAACGTAGAATATCTACAAAATATTACAATGGGCAGTTCATCAAGGTAAGCATAAGAAAATGTCTGTGAATACATCCAATGTTACACAATAAATTTGTATGTTGCTTGAAGTCTACATGTACATTTCAGGATATAGACCAACATAAACCTTGGTGCATACTCCGTTTTTTCCGAAGAACTCGTAGGTAGATTTTTTTTATTTACATCATTTATTTATCTATTTAACATAATTAACATTCTTACAGGCAATCATTACAGCATGTGTAATGTTATGTTTAAGCCACAAAATGTTAGAAGTATATTAGAACATATAACTATGTTAAACTTGTAGTACAAAGTATAATAATCTTGTAAGTTTTCACTTATTAATAGCTAAGAAAAAAATATAAATTAAAGAAAATGTTAGAGTCAGTCATGATGATGTGTTAAAATTTTGCTTAGCTCTCTACAAAAAAAATGAGTGCCATTTTCTTAACAAGTTCTTAAGTTATAATAGGTAGTGACAAAGTATTAAGACAAAAAATTAACATTTCATAAAAAGCAAATGTGTTGACATGTAGACATGTTAACAAATATCTATTTCTTGAAACCTCTAAAAACACCACTATAAAAATGCTCTACTGATGCATATTCAGGTCTAAACAAATAAAACTGTTACTGATAGAAGTCTAGGTCTATCCAAGAAAAGGAGACAAGGAGGCCAGCAAATCTGCATAACTATTATATGGATGTCTATGGGCCCCGTTAGACTGCTCTTTTAGTCCCAGAAAAGGTGTCAAAATCTAACATAGATTTGGATCAAATTTCAATTATACTTACATATATATATATATATATATGTAGGTGTATATATATATATATATATATATGTAGTAGAGGCTTCAGAAGGGCGAACTGCTAGTACCTGGAGTCAGAATCTAGCAAAAAGCTATAGAGATTCCTTGTCTATCTGGGTCTCTCTTATTCAGGTTTGACGTGATTATATAACTTATTCGGGATGAATGGTTTGTATAAGTATTTTGATAAAATGATGTTGCATTATAAATACATATCTTTTATATAATTGGATAGGCAAGTCAGTGTTGAGTGGCCATAATTCTTGCCATGGGCCTCAGTAATATTTTTGACGCTATCCAACACTTGCTTTTAAGAACAGGGAGCTAAAGAGCAGGCAGAAGATGGGCTTCTACGCAAATGCTAGAAGCCCATCTTCTGTTTCCCATTCTCTCCCCTTGTGAGATCACAAGGGGAGAGAATGGAAAATTCACCCTATCATATGGTCTGGAAGTTGTAGGAGGTTCTGTGGTGTAGAAACAATCTATGGAGTGAGTGCATTACACTGCATCATCAAGAAATAGTATGTTTTGAATTAGATGAATATATTATTATTACTGCTTCCAATTCAACCATGAAAAATATGACACACACACATATGTGATGGTTTGTGAACTGCGAACACATACACACATACGTGATGGCTTGTGAACAATGTTTTGTTTCAATTTATATTTTTAGATAGTGTCTATGCATTGTCATTAATTGAAGAGTACAAACTTCAGTGTTGTTCATGTGATGATAATGAGGATGAAATTTTGCATCATATCTAAACTATTACTAGTTAAGTAAACTAAACTTATCAAAAGAATACAATCTGTAATGACCTTGACACAGTAATGTTTATTTGTAAGCGAACTGGACCACACTAATTTGAATGGAATGACTGTAAATGTATTAAATGAGACAGTCAATGCTTATGGTTGTGTGAGAACACGGAGACAAAATTGCACAATAAGTTCAACATGGTGGTTGTTGTGCTAATTTATAATCTAAGGCCTCCTTCACACCTAAAGTTACAGTACTAACACTCCTACAGATATCGCATAATAACTAAAATATTGATTAAATTATGCTATTTACATTTACATGCATGCATAGTACCCACTTATGGCCAGCAACATTTTTTTAAGTAGGTTGTTAACAGGATTAGTGTCTTAGCATTTATCTAATTACTGTCGCTAGTTGATATTTATTATGAACACATGAATATTGAATAAATAATTAACGTCTTAAATTTACGTTTATTGTTATTCATTACAATAATGCTACTTTTACGGATTTAACAGACCAAAAAAAAGTGTTTTCGGTATAACACAAGTTTCAGTGTCCTGTGCGTCTGATATAAAAACAGGTATGTGCAGGACTATTTTCAGCTTTAAATTAATATCATACATTTTAAGAATTCTTTCTGTTTAACTTCTTAAATATTTATAATTTTAATGTTATTAGTAGTAAACCGGAATCTGTCAATTTTATCTCATTTACAATCTTATTACTCAATTAAAAATTGCAATTTTTTGTATCCACTCTAAAATCCTTAGAATGCATTGTTTTAGGGCCAGGCTTTCAACTTGTTTGATAAATTGATATTTTAATGAATAATTGAAGTAATTATGAAATTATAATTCCATGTTCATTAAACAAAAAAGTCTTTATCATCAATTTTAATTTAGACTTTCAATATTTACATGTTTTCAGTACGTCCATTTATGTATTAAAGTGTCTTAGACTGATTTTTCTGCCTCTAATTGTTTAATGTAGATTATAAACAAACAAGCTTTGTATGAAGAGACTATGTGTACATAGTATGCGACTTTATGTCAGTTCAAATGCGCGTAGGGATGTCGGCGACTGAGGCGGGCCTCGCGGAAGAAGCTTTGCTGCCCGCATTGTGTCGCACCATGTCGTTGGCGGTGGACAGGTACGTTAGCGACGTAGTTTACTCAATATTTATTTCGATCTTCTTCAATTTACTGTAAGAGATCCGAAAATATAATAGGTTTATTTATTTATTCAAAGTATAAAATATATGTATCTCTGGATTAATTTAGCAATACATATTGATTACAAATAAGTACCTATTTCATTACAAATATATATTCAATAACATAACGAAAAATGTGATGCAAATAAATAATTTATAACGTACCTTTGTATTTATAATTATAAATAAATAAAAATAAAATTTAGTCATAATTGATTTATGCCCCTGTGCAGTGGAAAATCGAGGTGTGTTTCGGCCTAAAAATCCATAACTTTTTTATTGCTAACGATTAAGCTGTGAAAGTTTGCACAAATATAAAGTAGTAAATAGTTTTTTAAGATCTCGTACAGTAGCTGGTCTGGGATGGTCACTGAAAGAGGCCCATGTCCAGCAGTAGGTCGATAAGGGCGGATAATGATGATGATTGTGATATAAGGTTTCAAGTGAGATGTATTTTACTATAATTAATTTGTATTAAAAGTCAATGTGAATTTACAAAATGATGTAAAAATAATTTTATTTCTTTACGAGCTATTAAAACTATCTATATGTAAAACCTAAGTTGTATAAAACCTCTTTATAAATTTCTTAAAAGACAGATGAACAAAAATAAGTTAGTCCTAAATTACTGATTTATCTATCAAAATATTTTAAAAAGTATAATGTATATTAAATAATCATTAGGATTATCAAAACATGTATTTAAATATATTATTGATGCGCCTTTATGAAACTTGAGTAGCTTCAGGATCTGTTATTAATTCGTTAACCTTCAGAAAGTCTAGGTTATCCCCATCCAGTTTCTTCACGTTTTTGATATATTGTTTTCCAACGCGAGTAATTTAGGAATCTGAAGTATAAAGAGGGGTATTAAACACGTCTTCATTAGTAGCTGATCGGGAACATTTTCTAGTATGATGTAAGCGAAATCGTTTGTAATCTTTATTACGGGATTCTTGCGCGTTTTCTGAAAGTCCACCAATAGGACTGCAAAATGCTTTATGATATTTTACCATGTATCAAAAATTTATAAACAGATGATGCCATATAATACACCTGATGAGAGAGCCTGCGTATGGCCTGTGGCCTATAATTAATCCTAGTTCGTCACGGAAACGTTTTCTGTACATGTTTTTTTCTCCTTTAAGCCGTTTTCTATGTCTGTAAGAGGAGGTTGTAAGATATATGTAAAACCATTTCCATGCGTCGAATCCAAGCATGTATGTAGACTATATTAAAACGCATCTTCACTTTCAGACTTCGCAGTCACTAGTCAAATCTTTTATTTGTCGTGGAATAGCTCCACATATTGTGCACGTGGAACCGGAGGGTGTATCTGTTAGTACCTGCGATTCTTTACCATTTATCATAGTAAGAAAAAGTTCATGCTTCACTTGGATCCCTTCAACATTTTCATTAATGAATGTTGGGGTCAATAAATGTATCTGGGATTTTACTTCGTTCACAACAGTTTAATTTTATTGGGAGTTTCTTTACTAAATTCTGTACATATAGGCCGACAAAAACGAACATAAGAAGGTGTCGGATTTTCCTACACGACTTCGCCTATTGGTTCGTTAGTTAATTTAATAGGCACCAAAGAAGAGATAAAATAATTGCATAAGAAATTTGTTCAGATTCTTCTGAAAGTCTCTGTTTGTACTGGTTTTGTCCAGGGAGCCTATTTACTGTATATAAGTGAATGTTTCAATCCATTCTTATATACGAAATCTATCAATAAAATTCTAGCTAAAATTCTATAATAAATTTCTAGCTAAAATTTAAGATTTATAGGGTGACACTGGTGTCACCCTATAAACCTTGAAGTTGTACTACTTTTGCAGTGGTATTAGTAATTATTATTGCTTAAGACAGTGGGTAGCAGGCTGTTTCGTTGTTAGTACCTTGTAATACGGAGCAAATACAAGTATAAAACAGTTACGTTCCTCTGTTGAAATTTCTTACGTATAAAATATTGTGCTTTTGTTACATCTAAAACGATCAGAATACTCATTCTTCTTGATCTTGATCTTCTTGATTGATGAAAGTTTATTGCAGATTTGAGTTTTCTATGAAATTCAAGAATAAGGTTTTACATTCACTTTCAGTCATCCGTAATGTTTTCACAAGATTTCCTTCTGTTCCTTCACGTATCCAACGTAATCCCGGAAGATATGCACTGTAAATGTGCTCAATCCCGTACTTATGAGGTAGCATAGTATTTTTTACTTTTTTTGCTGGAATCTGACAAGTCAGATCTGCCACATTTTCCTGAAGACTTACATGGCGTGGAGTCGGTTGTAACTCTTCCAAGCCGGGTAAAGTTCCCGTTTAAAACACTTGAATGTAGACATCCATATGTAGAAGGTAAAAAAAGTAAGTAGTTATATTATATTTGTTGCAATTAAACGTCCTTTTAAGTATCACTACAAATTCGTGATTAATAAGAAAATACGTCAACGCTTTATATACCATTTGAAGTTTAAGGGTAACTCAGTATAGTTTAAGAATTTAATTAAAATTGGGTGCAATATGATGAACACCCTATCATCAAGAAATTATTCAGAATAATTTACAAAATAAACAGCTAACATTGATATTAATAGGAAAATTCATGAAATCGCAACTGATAGCGGTTTTTCGTTTTTGAACGATTCTCACACTTTTACACATAACTCCGAAGTACGCAAATGTTCGCAGCTAACCTTTATAAATGTCTCTTATGGATAACTAGGCTAATCTTGTATTTGATGGTATCACCATCAAATACAAGACGTGGGTAACATTCAAAAGTCTCGATGAACTTGAGAAACACCTTTTTAATGGCTGCATTTTATTAGGTTACATAAAATTGGCGTTTTCCATACTGGCCACTTTAATCACGAATTTCTCCTCTTTGTTAAGGAATTCCAAATTAAAATTAAACACTACTTCCAAACTAAAATCCCGAGGGAACCATTAATAACTTTCCGTTACTTATCCCTGTACTTTTGTCCTACTGCGTAGGAAGAGATGTTATCTTTTTGAGATTGAAAACTATTTTGTATGATGTCTATGAAAAAAATCAGTGCTCTTTAATTGTTGCGTGTAAAAATAAACATATTATATGTTACATTCCTATTTATTATAAGATTTTATGAGATTACATTACACGCGCATTTAAATAATAATATAATAATATCTGTGGACTTATCACACTACGTTGGCCTAGTCCTGTGGTAGGTCCTTCAGGTCTTGTGTTACAGGAACTAGAACAACGGAAATACATTTTGTATATTTAAGAAATCTTACATATTTAAGATTTTTATTATATATATATCCATATATATACATCATGATCTTGGAGGGATTCGACCCCGCGACCTCTGGCGCAACACGCGGTCTAACCGCCACGTTACCAACCGGTCGTCAAATTATTGTCATACAGATGCATTGCCCTCCTTCCCATGGTTGGTGCTTACAAACCGCATGAAACGCGACAGCGTAGCTGTTACTTCTGCGGTCGTGTCGGCCCAATTCAGCTGCAATACAGGGTGGCACTTCCTCTTACTAGATGAGTATTATAAAATTATAATAAGCACTCATTTATAGTATAAATTATATATATAAAACTCCATGTTTGTTTACTTGTTCTTTATGGACTCTAAAATGGTAGGAGATAGCGCACCGATGTTTTTACCAAAGTTCAGATTTCCGTGAACATATTAACTACTTTAAAAAAGAGTAACTTAATATGTACAATTATTTCGAGTAATCAATCACGCTGTGTTCGTATGGGGTTTGAACCAATTTTAGAGTATAGACGGTCTAAGAGAGATTTGTAAATGTCTACTCGGAATAAATTATGTTGATTGGAATAAAATTACTTTTACGGAAAACTATGCGTAAAAGTAGTTCCATTGCAATGAGTAACATTCGAATCAAAATATGTGTGTTTACTTTGACTTTGTTTTAAACAACCGCAAACGGAAAGAAAGTGTATTGCTATTATTTTTAATATTTTCCAAGTACTTTGTATGACAAAGTCGGGGTCGGTCAGCAGTGTGAATAAAGAGTATCTTTATAAATGTTTTTGTTGTCATTGCTTTGCTGTGCTGACCGGTGCATCGATGCACACCTTTTCACATTCATTTTCAAATTCATGAAATGTTATAACTAAAAATATACTTAGGTGACGATAAGTATATTTAAGTGATGTCATCCGACATAAAACTCTACATTGAGTCCATCTTATCTTGCATAACTAATTGAACATGGTAATACAACTACTATCGCGGCTCATTTAAGAATTTTATCCACAAACCTGCCGTTTCAGATATTTAACACTGTCTATAGCTACAATGGTTATGGTCACCGTTAGGTTTGAGATTGATGTCTTAAGTTTACGCGTATGTTAGTCATTACAATAAAACTATTTATACGGATTTTATCGCGGTATATTAAATTATTTATATAGCCCGACGTTTCAGAAGCTTTACAGCAACCATGTTCACGGGTGGACTGAGATGACAGATGTCCTGATGTACAGGCATGCTCACCGCACGAGACCGCAGATTTTGAAACACGTCGGTGTTTCATATCGGCTATATGTTCTTTAACGCGAGTTTTTGTAGATCTTTTAGTTTGTCCTATACAGAGTCCACTGTCACAATCAAGCTTGTACACTCCTGCATCTTGCAGAGGGATATATCATTTCACTGATGGTAAGAACTGACTTATATTCTTTGGCGGCTTAAAATAAGTTTTTATTGAAGCTCGCTTGAGAATATAGCCAATTTTATCAGTCACCCCTTCTGAGTATGGGAATGTTGCTGGTAAGCGCTCGACAGTTGCTGGTTTCACTCGGCTTCTATGGAGTAGACGGGGAACCCGCAGCTTGCTGTCACGCAGAACTTGCTTGACATGTTGAAGTTCGGTATACAGGTGTTGCTTGTCACAGATGCCTCGTGCTCTCTGAAACAAAGATTTACCCGTGGTAGACAACTGTGTTGGTTGGTGATGAGAATTACTGTTTAGATACCGATCAGTATGGGTATGTTTCCTATACGCTGTATGACTGAATGTGTTGTTGGGATTACGGATGATCAAAACATCTAAGAAAGCTAAAGAATTATTTGCTTCTAACGCCATTGTAAATTTTACTTTGGAGTTTATACTATTTAGATGGTTAAGGAATATGGTTACTTTATCCTTAGGTAAAACTGTGAAAGTATCATCAACATACCTCTGGTAGAACCTTGGTGTTATAGGTGAAGTTCGAAAGGCAACCTCCTCGAAATCCTCCATAAAGATATATGCGACTACAGGGGATACTGGCGAACCCATCGCTACACCGTCTACTTGTTTGTAGAATTGATGATTCCACATCATATAGCCAGACGTGAGGCAATGTTTTAATAGCTCAGCATATTCCAGGGTTAGTCTATCCAAATAGTGAGCCAAATTGATTCACCAACTTATAAATTGGCTCAACATGTGGCGAAAGTCCTATCACCACTTCGTGGGCTCACTAAAGCATTAAAAAGGGATTCATATCACTTTGTCGAAGAGATACAACGATTATAAAATTATGGTCAGTTTTGATGTACAATCCCTATTTATGCAATGATACTTACTAATATCATGCTTACCAAGAGAGGAGTGCATATCAATAGTAACAGGAAAGCTGAAGGATAATACATGGTTGCTGTAAGGCTTCTGAAACGTGGGGCTACATAAATAATTTAATAAACCGCGATAAAATCCTTAAAAGTAGTTTTATTGTGGTTTGAAATTTCCTAATGTCATGAATGATTATAGGTTTCCGAAAGTATGCAATTGTTTACTTAGTTGTTCCGATTGACGCCAAATGGTTGTTGTATCTTGCCGCTTTGAGGCCGCTTAGCCGTTTTATTTTTTACATATTAAGATTTAGATCGAAAGCTATAACACTTATTAATTGTTATGCCCTTGTCTTATAACACGAGTTCTCATTTATGATTGTGTTATTTATGTTAATAAGCCATTATGTTCAGGCCTTTAGCGCTCGAAATAGAATTAAAGACAATATAGAATCAAAGAATTAAAGTATTTAATTCTATATTGATTCAGATTTAATTCGAGCAGCCCAAGATGTATATTTTTTCACTTTATTTATTTATTTATTTATTTCTATTTAACAATTCTCTGTACTCACAGCTAAACAAAAACGTACGTAGAATAATTCATTATGTTAATTTCAAAATCATATACAGTTCTTACTTAACCTGAAGACACAAAAGTCTTCGCTAGTCAGTCGAACTATTGAGGCTGGTTAAAGCGTCGCCAACCAGTAGTAGGTCCATCCGAAAAAAAAATATAATTCTTATTCGGAGGTATAAACAATATTCTTGGTGTTATATCAACAATATGTTCGAAGTAAGCAGAACATGACTTTATGGAGTGAGTTATGTTGTGAACACGACGAATTTTTGAATTGTTTTAAAAAAATGTTAAATATATTATTTTTTATGAGATAAGGGCAAACGAGAAATATATAATATAAGTCACTGCTATCTTGTACTGTCTCCGCTCTGATCAGGGAGGGTCATTGGCTAACTACTCCGCCGGCTTATTTCTGATTAAATTCGCTGCGGGTCCCAAGGCAGTTTTAGCTTTTATCTTGGGCTCCATGCGATAACAACAATGGGTTCATAGTTGAAGACGCTGTCGACACAGGAGTAGCAGTGGTGGGAATGAGTGACGGGCGAAGCCCGTTTAAAAAAAAATACAAGTACTAAATCTGAGAAATTAATGCGTGTAATACTGAACGAGCAGTATACATACATCAAACGGAAAATGTCTTCCTAATATATAATACGTAGGCACATAACGATTATTTTATAGTTTTGTTACATCTTGTATAGCAATTTTGCCTAATATAGTTGGAATTATACCTAGTGTGTAATAAAGTTTTATTATATAATTGCTATTTAAGAAATAATAAGAAATATCTGTTTAGGCCATATGTTGTTAAATTGTATGTTAAGTAATTCTGAAAATAATTATCGCACGCCACTAACACTCACAAGGAGTGCACCCACCTAGCCCCGCGCGCCTCGACGTGGCACTCTGCTCCGGTTTCGTAAACTTCACTCTTCAGTCGTCATCATATTTAGTCTTGTGTCGCAAGTGTACCTCCGCGTGTGTTGTTATGCGCGCAAGAAGAGTATTTGAAACAATTACACTAACTATAACATCTATTATAATAAGCTATGGGCTCACATCATCGGATCACAGTGCAAAAACTTAACAACACACCTGCCCCACCTGTCCGAACTGAGTTGACAAACCGGATTACACCTCTCTAAATAAACATCTTGTTGTGTAGGTTAAACGAAGAAAAGGAGCGGACGCCGTGTCTGGGCGATAGCGACGACACTGTGAAGATGTGGGGGACGCAGCGGCGGGTGTTGGTCGACGTGCTCATGGTGAGCTGGGGCCTTGGCACCTGGCTTGGAGTCAACGGCCTGTTTGTGCAGCTCCCGCTGCTCGTTGAACAGCTACCCGAGCAATGGAAGCTCCCGTCTTTTATGGTAGTGGCCATCCAGCTAGCCAACATAGGTTTGGTGATATATGCTATTCTCAAAAGACTACTTCCGAGCGTCTCCGACGCCTTATACATTCACGCATTACTCACGATCGGCATGTTAGCGCTAATTTTGAACGCGTTCCTGTACGACCAAACTGTTCCATTTGGACAAACTGAGCGATCTGTTGCGTATCTGGTGCTGACATTCTTCGCGGCGCTGGTTGGCTGCACTAGTTCCGTGCTCTTCTATCCGCACTTGAGACACTTCCGTGATATATACCTCACTACGTATTTGGTCGGCGAAGGTCTCAGCGGCTTCTTACCCAGTACCCTGTCTCTAATACAGGGCGTCGGCGGCAATAAACCTCCGCTGTTCAACTCTACAATATTCTTGATTATACTCGCGTGTCTCTCCGCACTCAGTTTAGTGAGTTTTTCAATTCTCAATAATTATTCCGCGTTTGAATCGGAGCGAGTGAAGCCCATTGAGGTGGCCAAAGAGGCGGAGGCGACTACGCCGAAGGAGTCCCTATTTCAACCCAACTGGGTGTCGGTGCTAGTTTTGATGGCGTTCCTAAACGCTCTAGCGAACGGAGTGATGCCGTCGATCCAAACGTACTCGTGTAGGCCGTACGGCTCGCGCGCGTACCACTTGGCGGTGTCGCTGGGTGCCATGGCGAACCCCGCGGCGTGTCTAGCTGGCGTGTGGTTGCGACCGATGAGCGCGCGCGTGCTCACCGCGCTGCTAACAGCCACGACGCTGCCGCTGGCATACATGCTGGCCACTGCTGTGCTGAGTCCCACGCCTCCACTCTACACGGAACCCATAGGCGAGGCGCTAGTGGTGAGTTTATAATTAAATTATTAGTTTATATTTAAATTTAGTTATATTTAAATGCGAATCATATTTATTTTCGATACGCTTTATAATACGATAAGTGTCAGGACATTGGCAAATGCCAATACAACACTTGTCGTACTTTGTAAATACTGATTTTATACTTTAACGTATATTCAATAATACCGTTGTCAGTGTCCAGTAAAAGGTATAAAATTTCTTAACTCTCAACTGATGGAGGTGGACTGCGCGGAAAACGGTGTAATACCTATTACATCGTTTGTACAATTAATCCAGATGGAAAAAAAGAAAAATCATGTTTGAAAACTCCAAAAGACACTTCTTTTTTCGGACCTGAACTTATGCTGTGAGCGAAGAGAAGCCCAACACAGCTTCATAGAATTGCTAGGAATGCTCGCCGGGACGAGATGGAAGTGATGTATTCCGATATGAGAATGATTATGATACCTAAATTAGCTATTATTATAATGGCCAAAGAATATGCGGGGTCCAAAAGATTTACAACGCTCAATCCATACATAATATGAAGTCCCTAAAAGCTGTCTGTGTGTGATCAATTTTCTCAAAAAATTTATTCACGGGCGAAGCAGGGGTGGATCGCTAGTATCGTGTTTAAATATTTACGGTAAATAAATCCTATTTGTTTTACTTTCGCCTGGCCTCGTGAGTACTAAAACCATTTAAATTGTTATTACAGACACTTGGGTGTAAATGGAACAAATTTTCAATCCATTTACGTTTAAAATGTTTTGTAATTTTAATTACAATTAAACTACACAGTATTAGGACAGTCAGCTAAAAAAGAAAAACGTTTTCAAATTATACGATATTATTAAATGAATACATATATGCTAATTTTATTTGCTAAAGCTAAATATTATGTGTAACGAACAGTAAATAAAGTGTACTACACTGTTGACCAGTTTATTTGTTTTTTAAATTTATTTTTCAGATGGGAAGAAATAGTCTGCACTACTATATCTTTCTTCTTATTCCTCATATCTATAGATCTATACAAATTATAAATTATAAAACAAAGATTCTAAAGCTGATCGATGTTCTCAAAATTTACTAAATAGATTTTCATGCGATTTCCACTTGTAGATTGTTGACCAAGGTTTTAGTGTTTAATTTGTTATAAATAAGGTAGGTTTTGTATCCAAGGAAAGGTTGCTTCGCATTCGCCATGCCAAGAATATATCCTTTATCTATTATATATTTCTCCGCACGAAACCCAGACCAAGTCTATTTGTAATAAGGAATGATCGTAAAATATCTAAACCTTAAGGAATTATCACGGTTCTATTGTAAAAAGTTACATTGAACATTAGAGTTTACTCATTAAGATATATAAGAATTTCGTATACCATTCACGACGAGTATAAGGTAGAGAAATTATGGTTGATAGCTCTTTTACTAATTTAGATCAGTTCGTTCTTATCATCAAAATATGAGACTCTATAGATGAATAGTAGTTGCTGTCTACATTATCAAATAATATACAACAAATTCTGTTGTATTGACCTTCGAGCTAAAACCGAGAGGCGTTTGTGCGTATTGTTACAAGAAGTAAATAACACACTGAAAATGGGATCTGCTAAGGCTGTTTTATGTACATTCCAACTGTTTTTCAATATCGCTTCATACCTGGGGTAAAATCTGTATGCAGGGACTCTTAACTGTAACCCTCTCATAAATGTTAGACATTAAATATATTATAGGATTATTCCCACCGCACTTATGACGTTCCTGTTTGTACCTTTTAAAACCTGTCTCTATACTTTTAGAGGCTTGTGTGTTTAATTCGCTGTTTTAGTTTCATTGCTTAAAGGCTAAGGGGGCAAGACAACGAAACATATTTTTATGCGAATCTAAACCTTATTGGCTGTAAAATATAAAAAAAGTAATTCAAAATGTAGATGTGTCGCTGTTTATTATGTGTATGAGGCGTGGGTGTATTTATGTGATTGTAACATACCTGCTCTTATCTAGTTGGATGACATGAGACCCGTATAGAGAAACTTCACGTGTGGATACAGCATCACGTATAGGCCCCCGGACCGCAACTTAGGGGTTTTTGAACTGCCATTGTTGACTGAATACATACTATAATATGTTAGTGCTCACTTGTTACTTTGTGCTCCAGTATATAGAATTTGTTACTATCATGTTAGTAATGTTGTCTTGCGGGTATTGGTAAGTGTCATTGTTCACAAAGTACTCAATACAGCGTGATTTGTAGGAGGTGTAATGGGTCTGTGTAACCAATAAATATACAATAAACTTTTGTAAGAATATATTTGGAAAGCATAGTCTCCGTGCGCTTGATACATACACTAGGAGCGGCCTGTCACCCCGCACGCCGCGGTTAGCCGCCATGTCAATGGCACGGCGATTGAGGGTGCCTAATCGATTAGGATTAGGCACTATTACCGTAATATTTATTGAGAACAAGCTGTACCCAGAGCGCGTTGCTACAACAATAACTAAAATAAATTGAAGAAAAATAATTTTAAAGAAAAATCAAATAAAAGAATATCATACCAATTTTCATTATAATCGGTACAGTATTTTTTGAACTCATCGATGATGTACAAGCATTCATTTTCATATATGTAGATTAGGTGAAATTTTAAGTACCTATATTTTTATGTATTCGGAATCAGAATCGAGTACTTAATACCTTCTGGGATTATGCACAGTTTACTAACATTAATACCAAGTAAATGTTGGTAATGTTTTCCATTATTCGGAGTTTATTAGTATCTGTACACTGTGTATTAGTTTAGATATTTGTTTTGCAGGTGTTAGCGTGGATATGCGTGGCTGCGTGTGTATCCTATGCACGCATGTGGGTGTACGCGTGGGCCAGACGCGGCGGCGCGCAGGGCATGCGTGCGTGCGGCGTCGTGACGCAGATCGGCTCCTTTATCGGCTCGGTGATCCTCTTCGTGCTCGTAAACTATACGCAAGTCTTCAAGGCGGCTTGATGCATAATAATGGAACTATAATACACATTTTTGTGGACAGGATAAGCATATCCTGTCTCTGTCAGAGGACAAATAATGTAGTGATATCTACTAGGTACCTATAATCAAATAAAATTTCCAAGATTTTTGACTAGACTTTGCATAACGCCAAAGTTATATGTAGATACGACTGTAAAATGCTTTGTGATAAATGTATATAATATAAAGATATTTGTTAGTATCGACATAATACAATGTTAAAACTATACAAAATATGCAATATATTATCCTAACATTCAATATTGAATAATACCTTAGTAAATATGGTAATTACGTAAAAAGCAAAAGGAATTTCACAAAAACTATATTCAGACCAAAAATCACCAAAAATGTTTGAGCTAAGCGAATAGAAGAATTTTGTACAGATATTAAACACAACATGTTTTGGCTTTGTCGATTTGAAGATTTAAAAAACTGCTCGTGATCGGAAGTTCATAAACAAAAAAAATTTTTGTTGTTGTCAGTATTTGCAGATTGAATTTACATATACAGAGTGGGGATTATGATACATCAAAAAATTGGCCATCGTATGTCTAATGACGTTCATAGCCTGTATACAAATACTTACTGAGCAGTTTAGTCACAGCATTATATTTTTCATTTTAACAAATCTCAACAGCATGTATACTATTACGAAACCAACCCCTGAGGTAAACGACACTTGCGCGGTCGCCGTGGGTAGGGAGGTGTACACTACATCCTTATAACTAAATCGCCGACAATAAGCGACGCATCACGCAGGTTGGTGACTAGGAGGTTGCGCAAGATGCAATAAAATTAAATAATTTTTCTCCGATTTAATTTCTTTGAAAATATTTTTTTTAGGTTTTGTTGTTAGCACTTTGACAGTTTCAAAATACTCGCATATACTAGTACTATTGGTGCTTTCAATTTTCGTGGTATTACATATAATCCCCACTCTCTATAAGATACAGATAATATAGTTTATTATATTTAAAAATCCAACTCAATTTAAATCGAGTAATCTTACTCAAAAAAGAATATTTTCAATAACGGAATGAAATGAAAATGTTTTCATACGAATTTATCAACTTAAAAAGTCTGTTACCTAATGTGTCTGTACACGCGGACGTGGACTGATACCATCGACGTCTTTACATGTTTCTTTTATAAATACACATTCCTTTTCGAGGACGTGATAAAAATAATGATGTTTAATTATCAAATTGACTACTTTGAATAATTTTTGATTTTGACGTAATTTAATTATATTAAGTGTTGTGTTCATATATCTTATAGTAGTTATAGTGTTTTGCACGGTTTTTTTGCCATAATGGAGACGAGTTGAAATTGTATGGATCATGTACAGGTTTGGTCTCGTACCAGTAATGAAAAAGGATATAAAATAAATAGGGCGGTTTCGGTAGTTAAAATCCATCTTAATTTCAGCGATAAAAGTATTTAATGTTTCTACTATAAGCAATACTACTAAAGGCGTATTCGTACATTTGACACTTTCTGTCAAATGTTCTGAGGCTTTATACGATAAAAAAATGCTGTGGTCAAACATTCATACATCCTCGGATGAAGAAAATGTACTTGACATGCAATAGACCGGCGAAATTAGGTACTTGTAAATACTGGTATCTATAAAGTATATAACAATGCTTGTGGAATATATTATCTGACAACTGCGCCATCGCATTAATGAGGTGGCTCTGACATCCATATAGAATTGTCAACATATATTGTAAAACTTGACAGCAAAAATCTTTGTTTTAATTTTAGCTTGTTATTTAGTTGCGTAACATTACCTTATTTTATTTATCAAAACTATGCATTCTCTGTTTATATATTATATGTTATGTGTACAAGACCTGAAAGGGATCGTCTCCTTTTAATTATAGATTTATTCATATTTTTGTACGTTTATATGTACAGAGAAATCTATGTATTGTCACAATTTTGTGCTGTGCTAATATGAATTATTGTAGATGGAATTTGACCACAATGTGATAGTGAAAATATTTAATTATAGTCTTTAAGTAATAATAGTCCGGAATAGTCCGGAAAACTTTATTTTATTGGTTCTGGTTAGAATATATAAATATGTCTATTTGTATCTCCTGCGTATACTATTCCTAGGGGACCTATAATATATGGGGCAGTAGTAGAAGATCCAAGTTATAAAAATTTAATCAGTCAGTAAAAATCTAATAAAGTAGCCGTCTACTTTATTAGATTTTAAGGAGCACGAGAATAGCGCTCAAATCTATTAATTAAATATGTTAATTTGGATCCGGTCTTATCATTTAGTTAAATGTTTTTGTCACGGGGGTAAAGATAAGAAAATATCATTTATATATAATTGTTATAAAAATATATATCGGAAATAATTTTATTTGCCTACTTAAATCTATCTCATTTTCAGATTAATCTCAATTTAATATTTAATTTTTACCACTTCATTAGTTGTAAGATTGTTTATAAATACAGCACTCCTCGAATAAATAATCGCCATTTCTACGTGACACGGAATCAAAATGTGAGAGATATTGTTTAAATTTTTTCCTAATGTTATTAAATTATTTATTTGTGATTATGTTCTTGTGTAAAGACTTAATTGTTAAGAAAGAGTTAAGTTTTGCACTGAAGTCTAGATCAAATTTATATATTTTACTTAAGAGACTCGGCAAATTATTATTCTTATTGTGTACATAAGTCGCAGGGTAATTCAAAGCATTTGAATGATGGGTCACGATCAATATTTTACTTTATTTTCCATACCCACAGTTTTTGTTTGCTTGTTGGATGAAACGCAACATTAGCGCTTCTGCGAAGGTTTCCATAATATAAAAAGTATAAACGATTATGGTATGTACATTATCTATGAGCATTGAATTTTTTTTACCTGTATATTAAATTTAAATATGTTTCTATTACTGAAACATGTTTTAGATATTTTTGATGCAATTATGTTGAATGCCTGTAGGTGTGTGTATTGCATAGATATGACATTGCATGCATACACCTAGACATGTTAATGATCTTTGTACTTAATTACAATATCGCTAAAATCCAATGTTTTATGAGTTGTGACGACATTCACTTTATGAAATAAAGTCTATTGTTGTGTCTTATATTGTGTAGGAGACAATAAATTCAATTGAGTTTTACTTTCTTTAGTTTTTTTTACCACATCTAGATACTTATATTTAAAACAGCTGTTCAATCAGACGTTGTGTCATGAAATCGTGGTGATGATTCAAACACGTTATACTAGACTATAGAGACGTACAGATATGTCAATTATTTTTTAACAAATTCACAACTTTTTTTCAATTATATCTTGAACACGCTAGAACGGGAAATAAAAGCATCAAATTTGTTGCAGTCAAGGTTATGCGCTTACGTACATTTGGGGGTTTCATTTTTATTTATTACAAAGGTATTAACAAGTTTTTTATCCCTTCCTGTTTGGGTGCTCGTTAGCTCAAAATTCCGAAATTTTCTTTATCTGTGCATGGCCTAGCGGGCGGAGCGAGTGGCCCTGGATAAACCTATCGTTAGTAAATAACAATTTACAGTTCCCTATTGCATTGATAAAATATAACATCTTATTATATACGAGGGTGGATCTAAAAGTTCTAAGCCCGACCAAGAAAATGAAGGAAAAGTGGATCTAAATTTATGTTTATTTTTCGACATAGTCTCCATCTAGTTCAACACACTTCTTCCACCTGACATGCAACTTGTTTATCCCCTCGAAAAAAAA
>JAFELO010000570.1:0-12511 GCA_017140195.1 Eumaeus atala | reverse complement strand
TATACATATATATATATACATAATGTCGTACTCCCTACTCTGTAACTAGTCAGTAAAATATAAATCCAGTGGGTACTGGCTGGACTTTGCGAGAAGGTGCGTGTTCACGTTCATTGAAATAAGCTTATGTCTAGCAGATAATTTTTTTTGTTGACTCGGGAAAACGCATCACGCGGCCTTCACCGGCCCTGGGTGGGGTCCAGTGGTGTGTGGGAGTCGCGGCATATGATACGAATATATAATATATACCCACAAAAACCACAGCTAGTGCTATCAGTGCCGCCCTTGGTGAAGTGCCCCGGAACAACAATCATCAGGGCGCCTCGACGGCTACTCAGTCTCCTATGGGTCCAACTCGACCTCCACAGATGGGGTTGCCCAGCACTACAGGACAACCCCACCGACTTTGGCACAGTGCAATGGGGTGGGGTTCCCATCCTCGCTCCTTGCCACGTGCGCAAAAGCGCCACCTCTTGTTGCTTTTAGGTCCCCTCTTTTTATAAGAGGGGTGCAAAGATCCCCATCGGTTGAAAATTGGCTTCGCCCGGGTTCACCCCAGACTACTAAGTCCCACCGCCACGACAAGGCTTGAACCATGGTGGGGAGCAGATAAATGCCTATGATGACAATGGTTGTAACACGTAGTTTACGAGCAATTTTACGAGCAAGTGCTTAATTGTTTTGTATTAAAATTTGTGTTCAGATTTGTAACAATTTAAGAAATACGAATGATAATTAATAAATTATAAGTAATCTTTGTATAAATAATGAAACTGTGCTGCTTTTTAACTGCTTTCATAACAAAACATTTTAAAGAGCCGTGAAAGTGGACGCTATTTTATCATCGTTATATTATATTTCTCATGACAACTGGACGACATAAATTGATTAAAACTAACTGAACAATAACTTTATGGTCGGAGAATTACTTCTTGTTTGTTTGTGTATGTGTTATGTTACACATTACTATCATAAATTTGAGCCATTTTTTTACCGCTAGACCTATTTTAAAATCAAAAACACAGGAGTATTCAGTACTCGGTTCTGATTCCAAATATGCAAAAAAATAAGTACCTACCTGAATATTTCACCTAGTTGTCTTTGAAATTAAGGTTGCCTTTAACTTCTTGAACAGCTGTCGCGTCCGAGTACCAATCATGCGGTGTGTATATTTTCTGAAATTTGGACAAAAATGACACACAATTTTGCGAAGTTTACTATGGAGATAATCAAAAATACACTTGAATAGCAGTTTTATAACAATATATACATTTGTACTTTCTATCCTGTTATAATCGAATTATCTAAATCGCTCTACTTTGTTACGGCTAGCCATTTGCAAAACCGGCCGTTTTATTTTGTGGCGAGCCAACGAAAAATAACAAACAATAAAAGGTAATTTGTATTTGGCAGATATCTCCCAAATTAACTATTGATGTTTAAGAAATAATATATAATTAAAAAAATGCAAAGAGGGTATTGATTTTTTTACTTTTATAGTGTGACCTTGTAACATACTTTTATAAAAGTCTACATGATGCGATAAAATTTAATGTGAAGAATTTAAGCATTTGTTAATAACAACAAATTTTATAGACAATTTTTGCGCAAAATTTAGTTAATTCACTATTCCCTAAATTGTTGAAAAAATGTTTAGTATAACATAATCACTTTTGCCGCCGTACGTTCAGCCTAAAAAAAATCACTGAAATATGTTAACGGAGGTTTTTCACTTGTTTATTGAAATAAATAAATCTCCAAAATGGTAACGAGATTAGCTATTATTTTTAAAAGTTCATATATTATGTTTAATTTTTCTCCACTTTCAAGAATGTTATCTAACCATTAAAGTCCAACTTCTATACGTTATTAAGTATCAAACAATATCTTGATAAATACAGTAACACGATTATGCATCTTTTAAATATTATTTGCAACATACCTACTTACAGCTAGTAAAATAAACATGACATTAATACATTTGAGGAACCGCGAAACAAAGCGTCTATACAAGGCTTTACGTCATACAATTTTCGTAACGACTATTGCAATTGGCGGCAATTTATCTATCAATCATTGGGTCGCAGTAATTTCTCGATTGCTCCACAAACAGTAGGCCGATGAATGTTATTGACTTAAAAGTCGACTACACACAGTCATGAAGCCAGTAGCTATAGAAACTAGGCTGTAATGATAACAAAACAACTTTACCTACCCACTTATGTTTTTGAATTGTAACATCACCATCGAATACTCATATTATAAATCCTGCCAAGAACGAGTCGCACTAGCCTATTCAGTAGCAACAAACAAATAAATCCCATATATCTTAAGCTACTAAAGCGTTCGAGTATTTATTGAATTTTGTAATGACTTAGGGGTCGATTATAATACACTATAAAACTAGATTATACATTTTTTTACATCAAGCGGAATTAGTGTCATTTTAATATCGTTTCTTCCTACAATTTTTATTAATTGTTTATTATGCACACTTGTTCGACTTTAGAGGCGAATGCCCGTGGCATTTCCTTCTATCGCGCCACAATCGACATAAACACCTATGTATTTATCACTTAACATCAATCGCCTTAAATCCAATCAAAATAAAAGTGTGTTAATAATAAATATATTAGATACTTTTTCGAAAATTAAAAGACAAGTGTCTATGAGCTCAAAAGTTTTCATTTTAGTCGCCATTTCATAAAACCACAGAGTTTTTTCATCTGCCAATGCTCACAATTGGATCTTTCGTCCCTTGATTCTACGAGAGATCAATGTTGAATGACTACATATTATTCGGGAAAAAACAGTGCAGGAGGAAAGAAGTACTTTCCTAGACTTCTTTCCCCCTTATGCCTCGAAGTACCTTTTACCGTGGCAGAGAGAAAAATATCATGATCTTCAACTACTCTTAAAACGCTTCAGTTTTACATTTTGTGCTGTAAAATGTTCAGTTACGTAATATTTCTCTTTTAGGTATATCATTCGAGTGCGTTATTGTAATAAACGATAATGCTTAATTAGCTGAAGTTCTATTAACATGACGTAAATGCGAATATAGTGATTATCCAAATGATTTTGGAGCCTTGGGATTTCCAAATCATTAGTTTAACTTATTATTTTGATTAATGATAGAACAGAGTCAATATGTGTTAACATTTTCCCTAACTAGACTTCTTGAAAAAAGAGAAGTGAAGAAAAAATGTTAGTTCTAAAGTTATAGGCGGCGAGACACCTCCGCCTCTGACTTTAGAACTACCGAGACGAAAGTTAAAAAGAATTTAGATTATAGGGTTCAATAAGAACTTCATAGAAAAGCTGGCTTAAACAAAATCGATTAAACGTAAATCTTCATAGTCGAGTCCGACTCGAACTTGGCCAGTTTTTTCTGTTCTGTATCTTTGTAAGTTTCACAAATTACGATTTTGTTATTAATTTTCTCTGACTATACGTTAATAATTAATTCACAGGGCTCTAATTATCAACGTTTAAGCATAGTTGTTTGAATATGTTATTGTCATCTTATTTCAAACAAATGAGTTGACGGTTGGTATCAGCTGCAATTTAGAAAGTATATGCGGATTTTGTGATCAACTTTTTACTTTAATCTAAATAAAACCTACCCAAGTAAATAGAATTCTAGTAGAAGACCTGTAGCTTACAAAATTCTTAAAGTATCTTTTGTGTAGGATTGGTAATAATAATTTTAGCAAGATCAAGCGACTTGTGTTCTATACTTCCGCTTTAGTTGCTTTTACAGGGTTAAAGTATGAATGGCATAAGGAAAGGTAGGAATACGTAAAGTTTTGTGTCTTGTGTGGATAATACGTATCCAAAAGCTGAACTGGCTCATACTATACAAGACAAGAAAGTGAGAGTATTACTTTAGAACTATTTACGTATAGTAAATGTACCTCTTACGGAGTCGGACCAATTATGTTACTATTTGACGATGCTTCAAAAACTAGCTGACCGTGTCGACTCTAATTTATAAATCTTATTTCGTTACGGGAGATGCTTTCCTCTTATTGTCCCAGATATTTTCTCTATTTGATATAAAATGTTAATATAAAACCAGAATAATATTATTATTAAAAGCAAGAATATAATGTTATATCTATGATCGATCCAAAAAAAATTAAACCATCTCGCATGATCATCGTTATGGGCCCTTATCGGTCCACTGCTGGACATAGGCCACTTTCAAGGAACGCCAAGACGTCCGATCTCCTGCTACTGGCATCCATCCCGGACCGGCTACTGAACGGAGATCGTCTTCCCATTTGGTGAACGGTCGACCAACACTTCGTTTTCCTAAACGCCGCCTCCACCCCAGAACCTTAATGGCTCATCTCCCATCTGATCTTCTGAGTGTGTTACCAGCCCATTGCCACTTCAGTGGGCTTATTCTTCGCGTGACATCGGAATCTTTAGTTATCTGCCTTATCAATTCTATTGAACAATGAAACACCCAACATAGTACCTTCTGAAAACATAAAAAATCTAAACTTTTCCACTTAGTAGGATTTATCGACAAGATAACAAAATTTATGCTTTTTATTAGCATTCTATATACATATTATTATGTTAAATTTCCTAAAGTTTCTAAGGACAATCCGCACCAAAATTGCTAATGTTCAGCACGAGAGCACAAATAATTTGAATGATTATTTGTTGTTTTAACGAAATTATAAGTAACAAAATTGATAGACCTCTACACTGCATACTTTTTTATAATGATCATAGAATAAGTAATAAAGTCATATTTTCGAAAAGTTATTTTAGCGACTAGAAGCTCCAAATGCTCAGAACACGTGATTTTATATTTTATTACCTGTTTCAAAAATCGCGGAAAAATTTTAGATAACGCTCCGACCACTCTATTGAGGTTTTCCAAGTCCATACACAACTTCTTTTTGATATTTACAATTTTAACACGATTGATATTTCAAAATTATAATCGCTAGAGTCTTATTCAGCCTTCCTTTTCAAATCTGTTGCCACTATATATCAAGGGCCCTAATAGCATTAGCTTCATAAACGTTTAACGAAGTGTGCTTTTGAAAATGTTGGCAATAGGGCGCAGACAATTGCTTTAACTATTGGTTGTTTGTTACTAATTAATAACGAACTTATATGAGGTTGTTCTTGCCTACACTTTTTCAGACCTCATAGAACTGCAACATGGACACTATAGCCTTTATCATTGCATTCTTCACCTCAAAAAAGCTATCGTACTTAACTGCGTTTCTGTGTTGGAAATCAGGTATTGTTACGTTCCCAAATTATCATAACCGGTGTAATAACAGGACTCATGGGTGACGAGGAAGAAGGAGAAACGCATTCGCACAGATGCATACGAATGTCTATGGGCGTCGGTAGTTGTTAAAAGGCTCCGATTGCTCGTTTGTTCTCTTATACTATAGAAAAGATAGATACATGTTCTTCGTGATATTTGATATCTCTAATTTAACTTAAAATTCGAGCCCGAGATTTATTTAAGATTCTATAGAAACCTAGAATATCCAGTTCTTTTCGTATTTCGGTGTGTAATTTGGATTTAAATATAAACTTGTATGAACGGGTAGTTATTAGGCATCTCTACCAGAAAGTACCGCTGTTTTTTTTTTTGTAATTAAAAACTTACAGATAGCTAGGATTTAAAAAAATTAAAAAGTTACAAGTTAAAATAATAATACATATAATAATAAAAATACCTGTGAACTAATCTCACCACCCGTAACCCCGCCTTGTCCTGTGGTTACGTAAGGACTTGTGTATGGAAATATATTTTTGTATTAAAGCAGTTAAGAAATGTTATATAGTTAATTATTATAGAAATACATTTAGTATATATAAAGATCCAACAACCCAGGCGAGAATAGAACCCGCGGCGAGACATCTGGCGTAACACGCGGACTAAATGCATCATTACCAACTCAGCCAACCGGTCGTCATATGCATTATTCTCCTTCACCCCATCTGCCCAATGGTCCACCGGTTGGTCACAAACGCTACAGGATAGCCATCGTTTTAAAGGTGGTATGCAATGCATCAGGTCCTTTCTCAATGGTGCAACACCTTTACCCCAGAAAGAAGTACAACGTATAATTTAATCACTGGTAAGCACACTATACTTACACAGCTTGTACAGCTTGTGCCCGTTCAGTTCTATTATATCGCAGTCACATTGTATAGATCGCCGTATTAAATTACGCTAGCCATTTTTAAAAACAGGGCCGTTTTGATTTGTCTTGGCGGGCCAATGATTTGCCGGTTTGACATAGCGAGACGTTCTTCAATATGGGGGCTAAGGTTTAGCCTCATAATGATCCACTTTAAAGGCTAGACAAATTAGGCAAAGACAAATAGGGCTAGCCTTGCTGAATAACGTATAACGCCGGACGCTTCCTGGCGGAATTTCTCTCAGCCGTATTCCATTGGTTAATCGTTCCCGCCACAAAACGTCGGCCCTGATTTTGAAAATCACTATTTAATTGTCTAAATCGCCGAAACAAACTGCGGCGATTTAGGCAATCTGACTGCGACATATACAACATGTGACAGACAAGACGAGGGAGTTGATGCAGCGATCTGTGGAGGCGGGCGTGCGTGTGAACGTCGACACCTTCCAGCATCTTCCCGAGCTGCCGCCCTACCGCACCTTCCGAGAAGGCGTGCTACTCGATGTGGGCTGTGACGGATCTGCCGCAATTCTTAGTCAAGTAAGTCATTGTTTTTCTATAGTATAGGGGGGCTGAAGAGCAATCGGAGCCTGTTTGACGACTGCCGACGCCAATAGATAGCCTTTAGACGCATTATTAACATGCAGATTAGTTGCCCACGTCTTTACCTCCCCTCCAAAGGGCCAAAAAAGAGCAAGAAACGGGATTATTATATCCGTACTTAAATACAAAATGTAATCAATTATTTACCTGTCGACCGTCCACCAGGCGGGAAGACGATCTCCGTGCAGTAGCCGGTCCGGGAGGGATGCGAGTAGCTCGGCCGTCTTGGCGTTCATTGAGAGAGGCCCACGTCCAGCAGTGGGCCGGTAGGGACTGATAATGATGATGATGATTTCCTTATCGTCACACAAAATCTACTTACAAGTATTTTACTACTTTTTTTGTTTACTATGGTGTTACCTGTAAAATTTTAAAGTAGATCGATTTTGATCATTAAAGAAAGTTTAATGTGCTCTTAAAAGGTCTTTCGAACGGCTTAGTAAATTTCACCGGTCGGTAGCTCCATTCACTCACGAGGTGTATCCAGTAGCTACGTATGCATGGTAGATGTACAAGGCCATCTTTTTTGGAGTTTCGTCTCCACATAGCAAAAACGGAACCCATACAGTTCCGTCACGTCAGACTGTCCGTGATGAAAATACTTTTTCAAGAGGGCATGTGAGGTGTCTCAGTCTTTCTAAATGGTATGGATGTTTTTATGAAACATTTTTGATTGTGCTTTAACACTTTGTGGGATAGAGCCAAAAGTAGTGAAAAGTGCCCTCTAACTTTTGAAGTGAGATGCAAATTATAAAAAAATGAGATTTTAGGATCCACGAAAAGTTCAAACGAATATTGGTTTGAATAAAATTGATTTAGTAGTCTAAGAGCTATGCGATTTTTTTAGTTTGCTGCTACGGAACCCTTCATATGCGAGTCCGACTTGTTCGTGGCTAGTTTTTTCAATTTAATTAATAGTATCTCATATTTGACCATCAATTGCTGCTCAAACGAAAAATGCCTTCTAAAAATAATTGCATTTTATAAATTAACTAGCTAACTAGGCAAACGATGTTTTTCCGGGTTGGGTGAATAACGCTTATCGGTTAGGTGTATGAAAAGTAGACGGTAGCCGATTCTTAGACCTACTGAATATGTATATAAAATTTGGTAAAAATCGGTAAAGCCGTTTTGGAGGAATAAGGTAACTAACACACTAAAATTGTGACTCGAGAATTTTATGTGTAAGAGTAATTTTTATTTATTGCATTTGAAAAGAGAAATAATGTATGAAAAGAGTAATGAATGTGGAGGAGGGAAGGCAGGTATGTAAGGATCGTGATGTGTTCTCTCTGCTGTCCCCATTGGGGAGCTGACGTGGAAATGTGTTCATGTTTTTGGTGTTGAAAATTATCTTTTCATTCTCATATTATTCTATTTTGTTTTCAGGCTTCCAAAACTAGAGCATTCAATTTACGCCACTCGTGGTTACTTGTGGACAGAGGTAACTTTAACATTTCCTATGTAGAAGAACTGCTGTTCAATATGGCGATATATCCAGACGCGGATGTGATATGGGCGTCGAATGACACGTTGGCAGACGTCTATCGGGTGAAGAAAGACCAGCCACTGGTAGTCGGCCACGTGGGCCAACCGAGACAGAGAGATACCAGTGAGCAGTTGGCAAAATTGTGGATGAGCATCCCAACGGCTGTGACTAGGAGGAAAAACCTTAACAATGTGTTCTTGAACTCTGGAACCGTTGTAAGTTTTGTTTTGTTAACGCCTAAAATCTATAATGCTCTTGCACACAACTCTACTTCAAGTTCTCAAGTTCACAGTTAGAGGCAGTCTACTGGTGCATTGTAGCCGAATCGGAAGCGGAAGGACCTATATTTCGCTCACATTGTACCACCATAAGAGTTATGGATTTGCTATCACGTTTCGTGCAGCTTGTGAGGAGTCGATGGACCATGGGATATGATGCAATACTGTATAATCACTATACGTGCGAGTAATAGTGGCCGCGGGTAGTCACCAGCTCCGACTGCTCGTACGTCAGGAGTATATTAATCACAATGCATGAAATTGTAAAAAAACAAATCCATGCAATTGTGATAGTACATTCCTAATTCGCGGTAGAGTAATATCAGCACAATTGGTGTCTTTGAATATTTTTTCTGTAAATTAGTTATCTAACTTATCGAATACCCAAAATAGTCTAACGTATAAAATATATATGGCCATTTGGAGTCTGACCCGCTGTCCCGACATGTCATTGCGGCGACCGATAAGACGAGCAACAAGAAATCCTTTTAACCAAATTTTAATTATGACGCAAAATACATGTACAAACTTGAATAAAGAAACATCTTTAATGATATCACAAGTCAATGTCAAGTCTCGTTACTCGTAAATGTCCTCGCATTTATAGCTTCATCGGATTGCTATAAGTGCTCGTCTGGCGCCTAGGTGAGACTAGGATTGGGGTCGTTTCTGCTTTAAGTTTTACGAGTAGCCTAAATCTTATTGACTGCCTCGTGGCCTAGTTGTGAGCATATTCAAACAGTTTCGAGTCTCAGGCAAGGCCAAAGTTTTATTGGACTTTTTCAATTCCTAATAACAGTCAGAATTCGGAAAGTGGTGGTGCCTACAACCCCGTGCCTCAGAGGGCACGTAAAGCTATCGATCGAGCACCAGATTTATCTCCCGTCCCGTCCGAATATTACGAGAATGAGGGAATAGTAAGTGCACTTGTGTCACACTTGTGCACTATAATTGGCAGTTGGCAGTCTCTATAGAGATGGCCGCCGTAGCAGAAATTCGGCTAGGGCGACATTATTATAATTATAACTTCCAAGTATGTGTGGATTTATAATCTCTTACATATATTTTTGTTGAATCTGTGCAGGTCACCCAACCCCAGTACTTCAAGGGTTGGTCGGACCTGTCCGATCGACAGATCGACACATTTCCGAAGCTGACTTTCCCTTTGCTCATGCTCTGCGCCGAAGATTTGAATTTCAGGTTTTAATTTTCATTATGGGAAATTGAGTAATTTAGATTTTAAGAAATAACAGTCCGGCAGTGAAGGATAAGAGCTTATGGTGATGTCGAACATAACATTACATGTGTCGCCTATCTCCACTGTAGATGAGGTTATACCCGATATTGCAGAATGCAATTTATTAGAAAAAAATAGGAGATGCTGATTAAATCCTGGGTAGGTAACACTTGTCGTCATTGTGTAATTTAGTCTGTATTCCATATTTTGTATAATTTATCTCAATACTTCACCACGAAATCTAACGGAATGAGCGGAATTGTTGTACCTGCAAATCTTCCTTTGGTATTATAAACATTGTACTAAAAGTGATAATTGATCACGTTTATGGAAGCTTTTGTCCTGAAAAACCTCATATTGTGAATAATATCTAGTTTATATAAGAAAATTGTATATTAGGTAGGTACATTTTTTTCAAATATGGTCTCAATTTTTTTTTACATTACCTGCTTAATGGAGAGCGCAGAACAGGAGAATTTATTTAGTTTCGTGCTATCGTTTCTTTATCGGGAATACAATTTATGATCCAGAACGTTTCTGGATTACTAATTATATTATTCAGCTTATTTCGTTAGTTTCCTTAGTTAGAGGTTAAATCTTTTCTACTAAGACGACTGGGCAAAATATGTCTCAGGCACAATATGAGGCAAGTGGACTTGTACGGCGATGAGTACAACGGCACGTTTAACGGGCTGGTGGGAGGCATGCAGCGCGGCCAGCTGGAAGTTGGTATCGCTAGCATGTTCATGCGAGCGGACCGCTGGCCCGTGCTGCACTACAGCGCCGAGACCATCGAGGTCATGTACGTATGTCAAGCTACTTTAGAGTAAGTGTCCAAGAGATTTGAGAAAAATAACATTCAACTTCATCACTTCCCTCACCGGTAAAATTGGCATTAAACATGACTTAAGTGTGATAAAATTATTTCTCTATTATTCGTATTTCAAAATTAGGTAGTTAAAAAACTAGACAAGATTTAATTTTCAGCGGTGCGTTCCTGTTCCGTCAGCCGTCGCGTGCCTCGGTATCAAACGTTTTCGCGTTGCCGTTCTCCCGTGGTGTTTGGGCGATGTGCGTGTGCGTGTTCGCTGTCGCTGCGGCGCTGCTGCCGCTGGCCGGCCGCGTGGCGCGTCACACGCCCGACACCACCACACGCCGGCTTACATTCGCTGAGAGCTTCACGTACACTATCGGCACAGTTTGTCAACAGGGTAAATTACTTCATATCATCAAAAATATATACCAATAAAGTAATACACAATTAGCCTGTTTGATTGAGGTTTAGACACTGATCGGTACAAGAAGAAAGGGAATTCTTGGAGTAAGCAAGTTATTAGATATAAATTAAACAGCTTACTATATACTGCTGTAAATAATAATTGTATATTACTAAATAGTAATGAGTCTATAAAGTAGATATTATTTATATTAATAAAATTTTAAATTATAGGTTGACATTACACTCTTTTATATTTTTAAGTACAACCAAGTGTTTGGCTATCAAGACTACTGGTTGTTTTGACCGGGAAACTGACATATTTTAATGACTTGGAATGCGTTCCAAATAATAATTATGTAAATTAGGTGTAAAGACAACGAAGACAGTCCCCGGCATAATTGTAAAAGAGAATTTATACATTTAAAATGCGAAGAAAAGCAATATAAAATCTTTTCCAGTAAGCCAGGTACATCAAAATTTACAATATGTATTTATACGCTCGGGAAAGAATTAGAAATTGATTTATTTCCGAAAGGCCGAAACATCGATATACTTTGCATTACCGAATATTGGCCGAAGAATCATGAGTTTATGTTTAATTTTAGGATCCACCAAGTTGCAAGTTCGTTCTGTAGATGAAAAGTTATACGAGGCAGCTTTGTAATAATAATTAACAAGGAGTGAAAATATAAAGAACGCAAGGATATTGTGAGCCTTTATACTTAACGTACTACTGAGATGGCCTGAGCAGATATTGAGAGTTCTATTATATTGAATGCGTTTACAGACCTCCTACAGGATTAAATGATTCATTTGAGCAAATGGAGAAATAGCTAGCAAAACTTAGTACATCTAACAAGCATTAATTATATTATTTGTGGAGATTTCAATATAAATTTATTAGATAGCAACTCCACCGCCGTTAGATTCACATCACTGTTAAAATTATATGACTTAATCAATTTATTCTTGGAACCCACAGGAATCAGTACATCCGCAACATGTATCACCTATACATTTTTAGTTAAATAGATCCACTGAGTAAGAATATAATAAATCTCTGATTACTGTAGGCAGCTAGCCATTTTCCATGGTAAACGCAAATTTAATAAAGATTGTAAATACGATTTTTATCTTAGCATAGAAGATAAAATAATCAAGTCTGATGAGGAAGTTGCAACCACACGTCTGATGAGGAAGTTGCAACAACATTTGAGGAACTTTGTCATTGGTTAAAAATGTGTAAATAAATGAGATATCAACTTTCAGTTCGAAAAATCGGGCCCAAAGACGAGATTGATATTTTCAAAACCTTGAACCCTAAGCATAATACAGATTAGTGGGGTATGTCTATGAAAATTGTTAAATCGATAGTTGATATCATTGCATCTTATTTATCTATGATATTCAATATGTGTACAGGGTTTTTTCCTTTTTTTTTTTGGAACGAAGGGGAATGCATTTACGCATGATACCTGGGAGCCCGGGTAGACCCCC
>JAFELO010000569.1:274561-334431 GCA_017140195.1 Eumaeus atala | reverse complement strand
TATTATAAAGTCACATATCCTGGTTGCACTGACTGATCTATCAAATCACATCCGAAACTATTCGACTGATCAAGTCAAATTTGGTAAATAGGTTAGTTTTTAGGTTAGTAAAATATAGTGCCATGCCGCATTGCATCCAAATCGGGCTGATATGACCGGGGATGTATTGTACTGTACTGTACCTACAGTTCGGGAAATTGCAACACATCGGTAGTTGTAAAAACTCCGAATGTACGTTTGCTCTCCTATATTATAAAATAAGTAGCCTTTATGACTTTTGTTACCGCTATCAAATAATTTTAAAATATATTTAATAATATGATAATACGAAATAAGGTTTGAAAGTTATGAAATAATCGAAACTTATAGTGAAATGCTGGGCGTAGCATCAATATAAGCTATAACATGAGAATTGCTACGTCGTAGACGCAAAATTAGGTTCGTAGAAACGTAGACGGCGAAAGAAACCTGTTCGCAAAATGTCATCAAGTTAATTATAGTGTGACTGATATGTATGGGGAATTTACTGAAGTGACGCATTGGTGGGGAGGAAGGAAGGTGGGCAACCCATCTACGTATGTACGTGTCTATCTATGGGCGTCGGTAGTCGTCAAAAGGCTCCAATTGCGTCTTGCCTCCTATACTACAAAAAAAGTGGACACCTTATCTGGAAAGACGTAGCTAATAAGCTCCGTATAGTAGCCAGTTCACTGACTACTAATATAATAATTATAGGTAAACATCCTCGAACTAGGCGGGATCAGAACCTGCGACCTCTGACGCAATATGCATAACTATCCGAGCAATATAACCACTGCGCCTGCCGGTCGTCCAATAGCTATACAATTAAACAATCGCAGAGGCCACTTAAACCCCAGATCGATGTAAATTCTATTACCGAGATTATATTGCACGTTTTACAGATAAACCGTGATCAATTTATGTAACCCCAGGTGCCATGATAAATGCGAGGGGTGACCCCATTCGACGGCGCGGTTCGCCCATTAACATTTTGACTTCTCAAAGGGTCGATCGCAGACAGATAATGTGAGTGTAACACACAAATTCGTGGAGTTCATGATCCCACGTAAAAGTGTTTGGCAAAAAGGGCATAGCTTATCAACGTCATTCAATTAGCCCTTTCATACCACTTCTTTGACTACGTCGGGAAGAACCTGGGGATACGTGGGACCCGATAGCTGTTTAGCGGCTGCCCCTACCCACTAAACCCCAGCGGTAGAGTATTTCTTCTGCTCGTGAACGAGTTACGGGAAAGTGGTACGTTATTTTTACAACTGGGGAATAATCCCCAACAACAACAACAACAAACATAATTTTAGGTATGTCTCTCCGTCGGGGTGATCTTGGAGGGTATGTGGGACTCGATAGTCGATGAGCGGTTTTTACTATACCCAAAACTCAAGTGATTATGCCAGTGGAGGAACCATGGGAAACCAGTGGCGTGTGTAGTCCTCACTAGTGCCGCATTTGATATTAATATTTGTATGTTGGTGCTAGTGCTGCCAATTTTCTGGATTTAGTGCTCACTCTTGGAATCTTTCCGGGAAAACAAGCTCATTGGCGAGTATGTGATATGGCGATATCATGATATAGAGTAAAATATTGTAAAAATGTAGATTTGACACTCAGAGGGACAAATCGTAATCTATGAGAGCATAAAATATTTAAAATTTTCCTTACATTCATCTATATTGTATACATTTATTCATTAATGTACTTGGTCGAAGTTGATGATATATAGCACATTACTGTTACATATCTGTCAAAATATTTGTATAGCCTATCTTGCGCTGCCAGCTGTGACAGCTGATACCTGTGTGATACATATAATAAACGAACATGAGACGACCTATCACCTCAACGTATCCCTCCACATGTTACTTTTTTATTTTCGGAGGGAAGATGCTTCATCCTGACGTAAAAGATTAACACATAAATATAAAGTAACTACATTATTGTTGGTAACGTATCATTTAAATAATTGTTTGAGACTTTCACCTTTGTTACACATTTTGTAGTTATCTAACGGGTTTTAACGCGATACTTTAAACGCTTATTACAATGTACTAGCTAAGTTCTTATAAACACCGTCGACGTTTCGGCCGGGTTACACCAGCCATAGCCACGAGCCGATTGACTTAGCCAGTACCTTGTAATAAGTATTTTATGTATCGCGGTAAAACCCGGTAGATAGCTACAAAAATTCATTTAAATGTCTATAAGCTTTACTGATGTTATGTTGCGTGTTCGCACCCTTAACCTAAGCTTCCAGCACTTGACCATATTTGAAGTAAGGGGTAAGCTACATTTAATTATCCATAATAAACATGTTCGTGAGACTTATTGCTATAATAATAATAATATGTTCTCACGGTTTGGAGATATACATTTTACTATGAGATTTTTTTTCGACGGCATATAATAAGAATAATTTATTCCAGACATATATAAGATATATGGGGATCCATAAAATAATACAAAGAAGGAAACAAGGCTTCATTACAGTTATAATTAATTAATTAATATTTTAGATGTCGCATTGAATCAGGTTTTAAAAAAATTGTTTTTCTTTGCTACGAAACCCCCCCCCCCCGCGTCCCAGGAATTCTACTATGGTTTCATTACAAATTAGGAGTACAAAAAGTACAAAGAGTACAAGCAAACTTACATTGATTTTACTACAATACTAGCTGTGCCCGCACGTCGCTACGTATTTTTTCCCCCAAACCATTTCAGGTTGCTAAGGACATCGGTGCATTATTTATCCATCCTACCGTTTGTCCGCCAAATCGATTTTCTATAGACGTTTTATAACTATGAATATAACTTATCATTATTATCAACAGCCAGGAGACGTCCACTGCTGGACTTAGGGCCCCCAAAGGAAGATAAAAAAATCAAAACAATGAAATGAAGTAATACATCAGAATAAAAACTATATGTGTATCTATATATAATAGCAACATGCTATTTCCGAACTGAATTCCTCAAGAACCACCACTATAGACTCATGTAACCTGCTTGCTTTTTTACTTAGTATGTTTCATTTACAAAATATCAGTCATTGTAAAAAGTAATAATAAATCATTACCTGAATTAGCTAACCGACTGCTCGTTGGGCCGAACATCTGGTATGGGTCTGGAAATAATACAGATAACAATTAGTGACCATTGGATATATTGTATCAGTACATTGCAGACAGAGTCAAAAATCCTATTTCAAAAAAAAGTGATGACCTTCTATTTGTGAATGACTTCAAGGTCAGAACCGAAGGGATTTTCGTAAGAGGTTGTCATGCTGCATTGTAGTCTAATTGGAGAATGAGGAGACACCTCTTGTTCACACGACACCACATAGGTGTCACTTTACACACCTATGCTGTCGGGTTTCCTGGATTTTCTGAGTAGCAGTTAGGCCATTATATAAGAGGAGGAAAGGAAAGCATCGCATCTGCGTGACAATAGTACGGATGTCTATGCGCGCTGGCAGTTGTGAAAAGGCCCCGATTGCTCTCTTCCAAAAATGCAAAAAAAAGTTAAAAGAAGAGTCTTTGCTCTCACACAGACCAACTGTAAAATTCGATGCACGGGAAAACGCTCTCTTCCTTCTCACAGGAGATTATGAAGATGTGTATCGGAAGTGGACGAACTTTAAGAGCCCTGTCCATTGGGTACACTCGCAGTTAGCTTCGATATCATTATAAAATAAAACCCTTACGGGTTCGGCCTCTGTAATATCTACTTCCGAAAAAATAAGTGTGTCCTATATACCACACGACCGAAGTAAAACTTTTATAGTTATACGAGACGCAACTGACTTTGAGAGAAAGAAAATGTGTCCGCCGATCCTCTCCTGCTCTTGCAGTAACATACGGAACATCTTTATTTTTTCACTAACTGACATTTCCCTCTCAACATCAGTATAACTGCCTTTTTTCTTGTCTTCAATAATTTATATTTCCATCTCAACTTCCGTTGCGCTTGTTCTCGTAACGCTCTAGTCATCCATTCGCGAGCTCACTCCATGAATGAAACGTGTGTAAAGAAGTTTTACTGTAAAACATGGTGTTATACTGTAGTTCAGACAGAGACAGAGATTCAGTAGATCAAATAGTCAGCGCGGTCAGGTCCACCATCAGCAGATGATTGTCTGATGATAATAATTATTATACACTTGTTTTTTTATCCACGATTTAACCAGCTTAGAACATTTAGCTACTTTATTTATTTTTATATAAACTTTCACCCCCATTTGAGGTAATATCGAGTAGAATTTTGAAAAAAATATACATTTGAACCGATTTAAGAATTTCCCCTAAAAGAGCACCAGACGGGGAGATAGACAGCGAAACTTTCGTATTTATAACTTCAGTACCAATTGTTAGCCATATCGTTACCGCATACCACAGTAGTCACTAAGACACGCTTATGTGGTAAAAGATAATAGTCACCGTGACAACGGGGAAACAACAAAACCGAAAAAATCCAGATACGTTGCATAGATTGCATTTAAAGCAGGTATAATGAAAGCCAGGAACGTGCAGCCCCCTAGATTAGCATAGATAATGCGGCCGCGCTGTGCCATACTGTCGCCGCATGGTCGATAACATTTTTAGAATGCCTACTTATTGATAATGAAAAGAAGAATATTTTCCAGGAATATTACTTTAAGGAACCGTCTGAAAGAATTGTTTATACACATGTAATAGATATTGATGTGATAGATGCCGATATGATAGATACTGATGTCATAGATTCTGATGTAATAGATGTGTAGTGGACGTGCGAGGAGATCATACTTATGCTGATTGCTGATGACTAGAAGAACATCTAGAATTATCAGCCACAGCTGAATCTTACATCTACATGTTTCTGTTGAAATAACAAGTGACATTCGCTGATGGAAATTCTATGCGATTAAGAAAAAGTACAAATCAAATAATTGTGTTTAACAGTTGACACTTCTATATTATCTTCTACTCAGTACACTTCTAATTCCTCCATTCGCGCATTTCTCTAAAAAGGAATTAAAATGATTTTTTCATGTAACATATAGAAAATGTTATTAACATACCAACTACGTAATTGGTCGTACCCTATCGATAAGTCTTTATTTTTACGCGTTTAAGGCTGGTCTCACGGGCTACTATTAAAGTGTCCGCTAGCAAGTTGATACATAGGTCACAGTACCACTATACTTCACGAATAACCGTTTAGGTACCACTATAGATCTTTAGCTGTTACCTAAAGATCTATTTTTTATGTTTATTCTATGTTTATTTAGTTAACAATATATTATCGTCAAATTTTAATAAAATAATTTTACTTCTCAATTATTGGCATTAGCTATTTTGTATATTTCTGAATATAAATTTATATCAAGTTTCGGCAAATAATTGTCTATGTATAGAGATTTATCATAAATATATGGAGATTAATGAAAAAAATTCAAAAGGAGTAACCATTTTGAAGATTACGGTGAGAAGTGTAATGTTGGCTATTATATTTCAAGAAGTTCACTAAATAATATCTATAACTATAAAGCACACCACAATGACCCTACCATTTGTTACCTATTCATGGGACCATCTTTAGTGGCTATGCAAATTATAGTAATAATTCTCAAGCGCTGCACTCAAAATAAATATTTCAAGGCAAAGCGGTGGCTATTTCTTAGGTACAATGGTCGAATTCGCGTGCAGGTCTCAACTCGATTACGATTGCACATTCATATTGAAACAAAGGCAACCCCCAATAGTTCGCGCTTTGTTAATGTAATAATAAAGTAGTAATTGTTAATGACACTTGTGTTAGCTGCTGGGCTATAAAGCAGGGAGCTGTGACGAATCAGCACCATGACTAATTCGAACCACTAGAGCGCATGGCCCTTGTAGCCGATAATTTGGAATGATTAATGTATTTCATGTTGATCAATAATGGAACAGCCGTAAAACTGATAACATCATCATCATCATCATCAGCCGGACGACGTCCACTGCTGGGCATAGGCCTCCCCCATAGGGCGCCATAGGTCACATATTAAATGTCATGTAGTTATCTAACGGGTAATAACGCGATACTTAAAATACTTATTACAAGGTACTGGCAAAGTCTTTGTAAATACCCTCGACGTTTCGACCGGGTTACACCAGCCGCGGTCATGAGCCGACACTTGTGTCGGCCCGTCAAAACCCGTTAGATAACTACAAAATGTGTAAAAAAACGTGAAAGTCTCAAACAATATTAAATGTTATTTAAGATACTAATTGAACCAAGCTACAATGGAATGAAAATATTAGGTCATTACATATGAAATTGGCGTTTTGTAAGGGAGGAATAAAGAGTCGAATGTTTATTAATATAATATATTCAATTCAAAGTATGAACCATTGTTTTCTATGCACTCTTGTCATCTCATAGGTAGTTCATTGATCCCTTTACTAAAAAAAATCAGTCAGACGGGTATCAATAAAGTATTTGAAGGATATTTGGATTGCCCCATCGGAGTTGAATTTCTTCCCTATCTAGAAGTTATTCAAATTCCGTAAAAAATGGTAATCTGTTAAAGCAGATCCGGAGAGTACGGAGGACGTCTTAGACTTGCCAATAAAAGGTCTTTTAATTTAGTAGCCGTCTGCTGCGCATAGTGTGGTCTAGCGTTGTCGTCAAGCAGCAGTGGCGTGGGACGATTGACCAGTCAAGGTTGTTCAGCGGCTAGCTTTTCCATCATGGTTTGCAATTGCTGGCAATACACATCAGCCGTTATAGTCTGGCTAGATCTGAGAAGGCTGTCGAAGAGTAAACAATACCGGCACTAGTCCGCCAAACGCCTACAAGTAAGTTTTTTGGGGTTAATTTTCGCTTGGAGCTGGATCTGGCTGGCTGGCCAAGATTGCGCTGAGCACTTCCGACTATCGTAAAGAATCCATTTTTATCACAGGTTTAAAATACCTTCATTATTGTGCTGGTTTAGAAATGTAACGCAGCAGTCGACGTGCGTTTGCCGGTCTTTGAAGCAAATTGGGAAGATTAAAAATCTTCGAAGGTTTAAGCTTTTTAATCTTTAACTTCAAGCAATCAAGTGAATTAAAACAGTTTTATCACTAACATCGCAGCCTGGAGCTAACTCGAACGTGGTTTGCGATGGATCCGCTTCCACAATTGCCTTCAACTCTTCATTATAAACTTAGGCCGTCCACGGGGCTTGCTCTGGAGGTCAAAATTTCGAATCAAAAAATCACCTGAATCGGCTTCAAATGGCTCCAACCAGTCACGTGAAGTAGTCAAACGCGTTCCTTCTTGTTCAACTGAAAGTGGAACCCATCTCGCAGATACCGAGACCCAATTCGTTAACTATGATGTTTTGAGTTCGTTCATAAGAGATGCCTACAATCTCGGCTATATCTCTAATTTTTAATCTGCGGTCTCCCATAATTAAATCAAGTACCTTTTAGAATATTTTCGTCAGTAGTGGACGTCAGAGCCCTTCCGGAGCAGGGTTCATCTTTCACACTTTCTCTACCATGCTTCAATTCTGCTGTCCATTTTTTGACGGATAAATAAGACGTAGGAGAATCTCTTAAAGTACTGGCCATATCATCATGAATGGTTTTCTGTGATAGACTCTTCTTATGGAGGGAGGTACTTAATGACGACACACTGCTCAATTTGCAAAAACTATGTCCAATTGCTTTGTTAGAAAAAGATTTCGAACTCAACACAATTAACCAGTCTGAAGTAAACTAAATAATCTGGGTAGATTTTATTTTTAGAATTGAAAAAAATTGAAAAATGAAAATCTGTGTTAGGCTGAGCACTTTTCAATCCACCTAGGATAAGGTATGTTTGCTGCTACTGATCCAATAGTCAAATGTACTGAATTTGTGCAGGGTTTCTTATACTTCGATAATAGGAAATTTTCTTGTATGATCCGCTACATAGGAAGAAGCCCACTAACAGACACAGGGTTTAGAAATACTGGATAATAGTCAAGAAATACTCTATGTGAGAAGTTTTTCATACGCAGATTTATAGCAGAGGATATATAAAAACACCTTATCATTTTACAAAACGTATATTTAAAGGCTCAGATTACTGTATGGTTGCATCAAAAAAAGCTGGGTAATTAGTAGCCAGAAAAGCGTAAAAGTCCTAAAATCCGTCAGAGAGCGCAGGATACAGCGGATGTGTGGGCTTACTTTCTAAAGTATATAAGTAATGTGAATTGTGTGAAGCTAACCGCAAAGGCTTGGCGGAGCTGTAAGCAAGAATATCATGTAGGCCTTTCTAGTTACAAAGCCCAAGTATCGTAATTCTTCTACCACACACAAAATGATATATCTATTTGCAAGACCATAAAAATAAAGACCAAAGTTCATCAATTGCAAAAGTGAAATGATCAAAGTGCATAAAACAATGATGTCAAGGAAATGAAAGGCATAAAAATTCATTACTGCACATTTCCCGGTCATTAGAGGTCATCAGTAAAGTTTTCTAGACATTGACATTGAGAATTAGCATAACGCAAGGAAACAGCATTTGTAAAACACGCTATCATCACACCTCTGTTCCTAGCAACTGCCTCGATTATTCCGTCTAGATTATGAGATTCTAGGAATATTTGTCAACAAGTTTATCTGTTAATACTGCCACAGATGTCTAGAGCCATAATTTTCGGAGATACCTTAAGTAAGTTGTCGCATATTACGCGTTTTTTCGGTTAGGTTCAGAGGCGCCCTTCGCTCGTTTTAGCTATATACCACTTTACGCTTTTCAGGTAGGTAACACTTTATGAAAATGAAAAGATCTTTCCGAGTCGCGATACTAAAATCATTTTGTGAGAACGATAGGCTCACAAAATGATCTTAGTTAGGCTTAGGTGCAAAAGTAATGCAGCTGTGTTGTCCTCATCCCCTTCATGGGCCACTTACGTACTGCAAAGGGACGGCATCAGGAAGCGAGATAAAAACTGTGACGATTCGGCCGCACTTACACATTGTCATTGGCAATTCATTGTCACCCTTTTTTAATGCAGGGAAAATACTTTATGCACCGTCTAACCGGGCGCCGGTGAACCGGACTGTCAATGCCGGGTGTGTCGGACTCAGCACACACTGTGCTGCTAAAACAAAATACCGCTGCGACAGCCTTCGGCCACCCTGATGGGGTGTCACGGATCTGTCAGAGACTGGTCAATTTTATTGTCACCCTACGACAGATACTTAAAGCTATAAAGAAAAGAAAGAATAAATTTAAATTAAAGAATGGATTACCTAAACCTGAACAGTACAAAAAACCACAATATAGCGTAGTAATATAGTTAGTATAGTGAGATTATAAAAAAATCTGCTAATATTTTTTTTATAGAATAGGGGGCAAACGAGAAAACGGAGCCTTTTTGCGACTAACGACGCCATGAACATCCACATAATTACTGTGTCGATGCGTTGCCCTCCGTCCACCCACCCCAGTGGGCCCCTGACTGCTCACACACCACACGAAAGTTAAACAAGGTAAACAACTGATATATACGATAAAAACAAGGAAGGGAAAGCACATAATAACCAACAACTTGAAGCAAAGTTCTTTGCGAGTTCACATTTAAAAGGTCTTCCTTGTAACTTTTTACCTAAAGAAAGTTAAAATTGCTGGTTTTGAAAGGAAAGCATAATGTTGGTAAATATTAAGTAAACCGAGATAAGGATTTTCTAAACAACAAGAGTTTTACAGTATACTCGAAACAATTATTGTTTTACAGTTGTACTGTTTTTTTTTGTCAGTTGTATCGTACGTACATGTAGAACGTGTTCTGTCTCCCGTCCAGACTGACGCAGTCATAGAATAATCTTATAATTTCTGTCCGTCTGTAATTGATATTCTAGTTCAAGGAAGGCAAAATAATCGACTTCGTGGCTTCATGCGTTTCTAACCGTCATGTTAACTTGAGCTAAACGTTATGGATAAGTTTTAAAGGCTCATATGAAAGTGCCGATTAGCCTATTAGGGACTTAAGTGTGAAATAAATTACAAATTTTGATTTCACAGGTTAGAGATAATTAGTTAGACGCATTTGTGTGGTAGTTAATATTTAAGTATCGAATGGCTATCTGACACTTTTATAGTAACGTGTAAAGCTGGATGAAGGGCTAGTACTTGTTGAGTGCAGAATGTAAATAATGTTGATAATAATTGTAATGATCGAGTGAGACATTAAAATCATTAAAAAAGGTGTAGAGTTTGTTACCAATTAAATGAGAAGATATTAAAATGGTATACGCATGCGTTGGTATGATGGTATTAAACGGGCAGAACTAAATTATGTTAATACAAATGATTCTTGTAAATATTATTTGCTACTTTTAAAACTCTGTGTGTTGGTAGTAAAACAATTCAACTACGTAAACAGTTAGTGTTGACCCTAGGCTACTTGTGTAGGTAGTCACGTTGAAAATACTCAAGCGAAAAATGTAAGTAGCCATAGAAGCCAATTAAAATTGATAGGACTGTGAGATAAAATTCTAATTTAATTTTAATTTTGAGAGCATTAATCAGCAATCCGACTGACTCAGCACTAACAAAAGACACGTTCAGAATGAAAAAAATGTATAAAATAACTGTTAAATTGAGGGTAGTTAAATGCCCCTTGTAGGGGCGAGGCGCGATCTAATCGAGAAGATTATGATAAATGACTACTTGTATAGCGGGGCCCCTAGGGCCCTGGCATCGATTGCGGGCGGGTTATCAGAATTCTCAGCGAGTACATACTAATAGTATACGATTTTGTAATCTACAAATTATATTTTGATGCTAATCAAACTAGCGTAAGTTGCACTGTATACTTATTACTGTTGGTATTGTAATTCTGCTCGTGTTTTCGCATTAGGGCGCAATTGATTACGTCTATGGGCTAATAGCCGTTTTCTATATGGTTTTTATACATGCCGAGGAGAGAGAGGAGGATTCGGATGTAAATGATGTCCATAAGACATATTTCAAATACCAGTTATCGAATGTATGGATACATAGCAAAGGAAAAGGCCGTTAGTGACATTTTAGTTACGAGTGGTTACGCTGCATTTCAGCCACATGGACCTGGCACGTCCGGGTAAATACCTTTCACGCTGGGCGGTGGACTCGGCCCAGCACACCCTCGAGCTGGGCGAGATGGGCGGCGTTGCGTCACGATCTGTCATCAGTTGTCGGAGGGGACTTGTCAAATTCGAGCATTATCGTAGCGATGCTCGGCACCGACGAGTCCTACCAGGCGATGGCTTCTTTCTGCGAGACCGTCATGTCTCAGAAGGAACCTGACGAGCGGATGAGAGAGGAGGCTGCCGACGCAGCCTACCCCCGCCGACGACGAAAGGAGTACGAAGGAGGCGCTATCTGCAGCGCCTTTAGTAGTGATCTGTGTTCCGTGTCGGACCGGGGTGGAAAACCGGTCCATTTAATATAAAGACGCGGCGTCGTGGGGACTGGTCATAGAGTAGCCGGACAGTCCCCGAGGAGGTGAAATCTGGCCTTTTCGCCGAGGCCAGCCTGTCGCCTGTTGATCCGAGACCCTCCATCGATAGCGGCTGAAGGCTCCCGTAGGGGTTTAGTTGGTATTGCTACCCAATTGCCGAGTCCAACATAGGTCTGGGGGCCTACCCATGTATCATGTGGAAATGCATTCCTCTTCGTCACCAAAAAAAAAAAAAGATTATATCTTGCTGTTTCGTGTGTGTGTGTGTCTTTTTGGCCCATGTACACCAGCATAATAATTATAGAGCGTTGGTAATATCGAGTGCTTATTTACCAGCTTAAATTTAAAAAGACATGAGAAGTTTCGTGTGGTTGGTCTTTGAGATGTGGGTAAGTGAACTGATAGCATTGAGTCCCTATTATACTAGGAAGTTGGTTTGACGTATTATTAATTTACATAGGAATTACATATTTCTAATGAATTTTCTTTTGTTGCACATACATACATAAATTTTAGTCCGAAAACGGACGGAATTTGTATGCCTCATTCATTGTATCTTCAGGTCATTCATATGATTATAATGTGCCACACATAGACACACACATCTTCACGCCAGATCCCTTATGGAGTAGGCAGAGGGAAACAAATTATATAATTACCTTTATTTAATATCGCGCAGTGCAGAGGTGAACTTCACTTCGCTACGGTCTACTTACTAGGAGTACTCTCGTAGAGCAAGAAGTTTTCCTGATATTTTCCTTCACCGCAGAGCATTATAAACCAACTTTCACGTTTATTCATCATTGTATTATCTTGGCTGGCCACATACACTGTTACACTTAAAAATAAACAATTACTTTTGGATTTTGAATCTGTCATTTCTACTTTCACGCCATACATTGTAAAGTATTTAGTGATATTATACTGGAGTGGGGCGATAAAGAGAACATTATCGCTTTGATTGCATAACATAACTTATATTATACGCCATATTTTTTGATTTATAAATATATGTTTTTTGACCTGATAACGATAACGCTAGCATGCAGCTAAATGGCACGCATTAAAAATTATGACCTGTTACTTGCGTTCCGAGAAATAGTAATGTACCCATTGGGTGGAGCCTGCGTGCGAGAGAGCGTCTTTCATATTTCATTATTTCCCGGTACCCGGTAGACACATCTGGTAGCCGTTCGTCGTTTCGTCGTTCGTTCGTTTCGTTTTAGAAAACGACGCCGTTTTACAATATGGCGCCTTAAGTTTGGCCTAATTGTAATTATTCTACATAGCAGCGTGACAATGTGCTAAAAACATTATATATATATATATATATATATATATATATATTTATATATATTACACGAAACGACTGCGTCATGGGTATATAAAAACATGGTTCAATATAGAAATAAATATCAAAACAAAAGCTAGTCATTTCGGTGTCACCAAACGTTACCTGACTGTCCCAAATGAAGTTACGGGAGCAAATAGGTTCAACTCTGATTACATTTTCCATTTGCGAGTGGAATTGGTAGGGCGGACTCGACTGTTGCGAATTATTCTATGATTGTTTTTAGATTTGAGGGGATGACATATTGGGTATCAGCTTATCGTACGTATTTTAATGTCAACGAAATATTATAATCGGTTCTGCAAAGGTGTGTGATTTACAATCTATAAACCACAGTAAGAAGTCGAGTACAGCAACTAAATTGTAACTTAACCTTACGCGGGTGAATTCACGGGTCGCTGCTGGTAAAAAATTATTGCACTGCCTCGTGGTATAGTGCTCAGCCACAGACATGAGGTCTTGGGTTCGAATACCGAGTCGGGCCGCACAAAGCGTAATTACAATTTTTCAATTTCTAAAACAGTCCAGAATCAGGCAGTTGGCGGTATACTCCTGTGTACTTCGGCGCCAGATTCCTCTCCGGTCGCGTCGAATTGCCATCCAATCGGAATACGAGTATGAGTGAAAGGTTCATCAATATAGAGATGGCCGCTGTAGCCTAAATTCAACTTGACGGTATTATTATTATGATAAGATTCAGATCGAGGTCAAAGTTGAATGCATTTGATTCTGGTATATTTTCACAAGGACATATTGTGGCCCCTGTGGAGCTCAGAGCGCACTGTCGCTTCCCCGTGCTGCTGTGTCAACAATACATTCCTTCGGCAAACAAACCACCCTCTATATGAAATTTATTGTGCCAATATATTGGAGACGTTCATTTTCTGGACAGCTACTGTAGAGGGTAGAGTTACTGTTCGACACTGATATATTTTTACCAAGATTCGTATTTATTGCTTACGACCTCTTACCACGAGGACAAGATTTTTCTTCTAAAATATTTAAAATTATAAATTATCTCTTAAAAATAAACTGGTACGTTTGTTTTTAATGTTAGGTTAGTAATATATTCTTACATTAGCCTTGTCTTTCTCCAAGATGTCTGTAAGATAATTTTGCTATGGAATTATTGCGGTAGATGTGTCCACAACTTGAAATATAATTAACATAAAATTGGCGCATTGGTCTACTTCTAATGCCATCATTTTGTAACGTTTTCCTTGACAACCAACCCTGTTATTGGTATTTTTATCTCCCTGAACTATATAAATAATATATACATACTTTAAAATTTGAAAAGGTAATTGGTTTAACAAGATTAGTAATTATCAACGATAATTACGCGACCTCCAAAGTTTTTGTTCGCGCTAAGAGTGCTCAGTACCTAGAAGAGTTATTACTTCATAAATAATCACAAATGTACAAATGAACAGTGCAATACACTTCACATATCACCTTTGTGTATCGATCACAGTTCCTCTTAATTGCCTGAATCAATGGAAGTGGCCCGCAGAGCACTCCAGCCTCACGTACGATGTTTGCAGATAAATGAAATCAGCGCGTGCTAATTCCCAAAGCACTCGGAACCCCTTCGAACGTTCGCCAAATGAACCTCGTAATGTCTGCCTTTCTACTGTAATTACGCACCCATTACCGGCACTAATCTTTGCCCTGGTGTTGTTTCAAATAGATCGTATTCCCAAGCCCATAGATACACTTTCGAATATCGTCGAAAATGAACGGCTATGGCTGTTTTTTTTACATAATCACGAAATAGTTCCTTTTTCATTTCGCCTTGAATCCAAAATCATTAGAACATGGGAAGGTATTTTAAAACTTACGTCTACTTAAATAAGGCTATTTTTTGTGAGCGACCGGTACAGAGTAGGGTGTAAATAGAGGCTAGAAGGAGTTAATGCGTGACGCACAAAAGGCTAAATCACGACCCTCGTGACTGGCGTCGCGGCCGTGGCGTCAAAGAAGAAATTTGTATTCCAATTACGACGCCTTACACTCATCGATCAATAGACATGGTCATTCTCGAAGTCGAACACTGTTTCATAGTTGTTTTTCTCATTCCCTATCCATTATTTATATTTTGTGCTATTTATCCTTGTTTATAATATAAAATCAGTACATTTGACAAAAACTTTGTAGGAATTGACCTTTTCGTGAAATATTTTTCGGTAAACGAAGTCCGTGTGTTATCTTTAAAATAATTTTAACACATAAATATATTTTATACTTCACGATTATGAGACCAATAACTTAGGAGACCAAATGATAATCGAACCACGATTAGTACACTGACCTGGCTACAAAAATAAAAAAGTGAACTAGCTACGGTGACTCTTTTATACAGAACCTGGCCGTGGCTGCCGCTAAACGTGTCAAGCCTATCCCACGAGAACCATTTATAATGCGCGAATGAAATGTATGATGGATGAATTATTGAAATGAAATGAAATTAATTTCATATGTTCATTCACATTCATATACCATATATGGTCGGTGTGAATATATTATATATTTTTTCCAATTTCTCATCTATATCTAATTCATCACAAATCCTTTTAGTAGTTATATCATGGAGGAATAACAAACATTTCAACAATACTACCGCTCAGACACCGTGTAATTCTGTCGCATGTTTTTTTATAGCATAAGGGAGCAAACGAGAAATCGGTGCCATTTGATGACTACCGATGCCCATGGACATTCGCATGACTGTTACGCAGATGCGTTGCCCTCCTATCATCCCCCCCCTCAATGGGCCACCAGCTTAGTAATGTCAATGCTGATAGTAATCATGCAGTCCGGATAGCCCACTAAATGTGGATGTGATGTAGCGTAACCCTTCAGGATATTCTATACGCGTTGTTCAGATGTTCATGGATCGTAGACAGCAAAGAGCCTGACCACACCTTCTCTCCATACGCTAAGAAGACACAACGTGTTTGTGTTGTGAAATTGTAATTTGACAGCGTGACAAGACTTTTCCGGTCTAGAGAACAATGGTGTCTGTAATTTATTGTCCGAGACGTGATTGTCTTATAATGAACATGTATTCTAATCATCATTACATACTAAAGTATTAATAAGCCACTGGGATTACCTTAACAAAATTTTTGATTCATTATATTTTTGTGACTTAAAGTATTATAGCAAGAAACAAAGTATTACAGCACCTTAAACGAAACTTGTCATTTCATAGTATAAATGAGGTGTGGATTCACTGATGTAAGTGAATTCGCATTATAACAATATAAATGTTAGGTTACTAATATATCCCCACCATGGTTCAAGCCTTGTGGCGGTGGGGCTCAGTAGCCTGGGGTTATCCGAGACACCTTGGGCGAAGCCAATTGAACCGAGGAGATGGCGGCTCTTAGTACCCCTCCTATAAGAAGAGGGGACTAAAGAGCAGGAGGAGGTGCGCTCTTTGTACCCCTCTTATAAGAATAGGGGACAAAAGAGGAAAAAGTGGCGGCGCTTTTGCGCACGGGGCAAGGGGCGAGGATGGGAACCTCGCCCCATTGCACTGTCCCAAAGTCCGTGGGGTTGTCCTGTGGTGCGGGACAACCCCATCTGTGGAGGTCGCGTCGGTCTCTTCGGGGGCTGACTTGCCGTCGAGGTGCCCTGATGATTTGTTGTTCCGGGGCACCTCATCAAAGGCGGCACTGGTGGCACTCGCGGTGGTTTTTGTGGGTATTCGGCACTATATAATGTGCCGCGAGCCCCACACACCACTGGACCCCACCCAGTGCCAGCGAAGGCGCGTAAAAGCGTTTCCCCACGTCAACAAAAAAAATAAAAGGTTACTAATATATACATAGCTTAGCTTCGGACTTAATAAAGAACAGTTAAATATATTGAGAATGGTGATAGCGTAAAGTAAAAGTAGCACTTGTAAACGAAATAAAACCCATTTACGGCGCACTACAGAAAACAAATGTGCAATAGACAAAAGCGCAGAGCTTGGAGCGGCAATAAAATAATAATAAACGGTTAATTACACTATTCCAGTGCATTATCGTGTGCAACCGAGAATAGAACGCTCCGGCTGTAGCATTAGTTGTTTGATTGCGAGACCAACCCCAAGCTCGGATTCAATAAAACCCTCCCTGCAGATAAATTTTGACGTTTCTATTTGTTAGAACATATGATTATTGGTCAGTAATAGCTTCGAAGACGGCGGAAAATGAACTTCCTTCAATAATAAAGATATTAATAATACGGAGGGAGAAATATGTGAATTGCTGCAAAATTATTATTATAATTCTACTATTTTATTAATTGCTCATTTGTAACAATTATAGACGACATCTAAATTCGATTAGCGAGATTCGTATTTTCTTTTGTTGTTCTGTTAGTTGATATAAATTGAGATAATTTCTTAGTTTTTTTTTTTGAGATTTGATAATGATTCCATTTTTATTTTTAATGTGGACGTTTCTTTAGATTAGTGTTGAACTTTTTGGATGCACAAAAATCATAAAACTCGCGTCATTGCTAAGGTTGACGCGTTACGCTTAATGAAACGCGTAACGCGCCTATCGTCATCAAACGCAGCCACACAGCGCGTAGCGGTATTACTTCGTTATAAATGAACACACATCATTCAGTCTTTCGTCATCATCACGCTTTTCGTCACGTCATGTGAAAACTTCTTAGGGCGCGTTGAACAATTTTTGAGTGAAAAAAATCATGGAACCCACATCATCGCTGCATGTCCTGCTTGACCCGTGACGCGTAACGGAAATAATTTGGTACAAATACAGTTAAAATTTCTCACTTCGGTTATCAGTTTGTTTCGGCATGGTTTCGAATGTTTAGTTGTCAGATGTACTGATGATAATTGACAACCGGTGCCCATAGGGATGTTTATGGACATAACATAAATATTAGGTCAATGACTAACCATTTCGTCCCATTTTTTCTAATACATATTAGAGAAGAAAATGTAAGGCGCAGAAAACTTTATTTTAAAGGCACTATCTCTAAAAAAGGGACTGGGAAAAAAACCAGTCTCACTTTCTAAAAAATGCCACTGAATTTTAATTCTTAAGAATGAACATGAGACTGATATGAAGGTGTGCAAGAGACGTAAGCAGTTTTGTGCAGCGTTCTGCTGGCGTGAAATGTTTCACATTATTTCACACATACTTTTGTTATACGTGTTACGCCAGAGGTCGCGTGTTCGAATCCCACCTATGTCATGGATGTTTATCTATGTATTATATGTATTTCTATAATAAATACACCATTTTATTATATTACGGATATTATATTATTATTATTCTTATTATCATTATTATTGTTATATAACTTTTTATAGCATTATGGTTTTTATTATATTTACCAATTCATTCATATTTTCTTTGTCTCCAAACGAACTCAGTTTTTAAAGAAACCCCTCTTAAGGTTTGCCTAATATTTATAACGGTGAACTTTACTACGACCGTATGATAAAAGTGTGTTAACTAGAAATAATATACACATAAATAGATTAGAAGTACTTAGTACAAGAAAATTATGAAAGTTTTAATAACATGGTTTATAAAATACTTTTATATGATAACCGCATTTAATTACAATATGAAAAAATGTAAAAGTCACCAATGTTCCATATGTTAGGAACATTTGTGACTGTAAATCTAATGATTTCACTTAATTTACATTATGAGGTAAGCATTTAGCTGTGCTTCAGATACAATGTAATCAAGAGTTATCAAAGATCTGATATTTCCACATATATTTCCTTTAAATTAATAGGTTTGCAAGTTTCCAGTGGCCCATTGGAGTAGAAGGAAGGCAACACGTGTGCATAATAATCATGCAGACGTCTATCGCCTTCAGTTTTAATATAGAAATCCCCGTACACTACCCTTAAATCAATGCACAAATCACCCATAAACCGTGTTACATTAGTAGATTCAACACGCAGGACGTGATAGACATGTATTTAATTGTTCCTATAAAGCATTGTTATTATTAAAGTGTTTGTTCGCTTTTGATCGGTCCCACCCAAAGACAAACCGCGCTGCTCAAACACGAACAGTAAACAAGGGTCAAGAAATAAAAAAAGCGAGAACGCTTGTTTATGGACTCACAGAATGTCTTGCTTTGATATTTTTTTTTTTCGAATAGAAATAAACTAATGAGAGACGTCTGTAAATAAATCTTGGCAATCAATTAAGTAATATCGAAATGTCTTTCTCTCATTTCTAAATAACTATACATATTCCAGTGCAGTGTGTTTTTTACGATCCCAGTTCCTAAACAAAATTATTTTTTAACTTCTATCTACCTGTTTTTCTGTAAGTACGGGGTAATCTCAGGGATGGCTTGACCGATTTTTATGGAATAAAATATTCATGGTTTCGTCACAGAAAGCGAAACACCTAGCCAGTATTTATACCACATGGCATGGCCCATTATAACTCCTGAATATATTTCGTTGAAAATTGTAGTTGACATTGACCCTGCAGGTTAAGAAAACGGACATAAACTCATATTAAAACTTAACTCTTATTTAAATCATCACGGATTGGAATTCATCCAGGATTGGTGCCACAAGACGGACGCCGGAAAAGGGGCAAACCGAGACGGAGATGGCTGGATGACCTCGACGTGTTTCTGCCAGGATGGATGGACGTAGCCCGGGAAAGGGAATCATGGTTGAAGCATGGGAAGACCTTTGCCCTGCAATGGAACACATAATGGCTACGACAAAAAAAACTCATCGTTTGATTCGTTGAGAAAAGTAGTTTGAAAATTTGAATATAAGCACATGGACCATATTCAAGAAAATACATTTAAAGTGGTGTGTTAAAAGCCATAATTGTTGTAACTATGGAACTAATTTTATGGATTTTATCGCGGTTTATTTATATATATATTACCAGCCCGATGTTCAGAAGTCGTCCAGCAACCAGGGTGGACTGAGATGTCAGACACCCCAGATGACTACGTAAAACGTCGAGCTCGTTAAGTAATTAAATGAACTGCGATAAAAGCCGTAAAAGTAGTTTTTTTTTTAAATGATTATTGTTGTCTCATGTCTGAAAGTATGGGCAGTTCTGTAGCTTACCAGCGAGACAACATAGCACAGCTGAAACCATGAATTTTATGTGATCAAATATTTTTTCATCGAAACAAAATCGGGGAGATCCCTTGTCAAAATACATGGGCGAGCGTTCAGCCACAAAGTAATCTGAGCTTCACGGCGGGCGTCAGTGGCCACGCGGCGGACACGCGCAAACACGCTGCATTGTCTAATGAAATTGAGACGTCGAATCTATGTGTAGATAAACACGACGTGACATTTTTTGACGGAAAAACTAACGCCAACATTATATTGTGGCCGTACTCCCAAACTAACACCATTGTCATCCACTTCCCCGCATTTAAAGCTTTTTTATTATTATTTCAAAGTTTGTGAACAATATAGGTGTATAAGCGCGTTAAAGAAGAATACTAATTTATTTAGTATTTGTAAACTTTGACTTCTCACGAGTTTTTACGAAAGTTACTTCATCATCATCATCAGCCCCTATCGGTCCACTGCTGGAAATAGTCCTCTTTCAATGTATGACAAGACGACCGATCTCCTGCTACTCGCATCCTCCCAAACCGGCTACTGTACGGAGAGCGTCTTTCCACCCGGTGAACGGTCGACCAACACGAAAGTTACTTACATGAAATGGAACAAAATAAGCGTTATAACAAATATAATGGATTTTTAAGTTGATAAAATTACTTGTATTGTATTATGATTACCAAAGTTTATATTCAATTCCTTTATCTGCGAAATTTCTTTTCAATAATTGTTAAAACGAAAAGGAAATTAAATTCAGAAAAGCCATGAAAGTGGAATTCAAGCGGTCGAGATGAGGTCATTGCGAAAAATATGTGGCACAACCCTTGCCGACCGCGTTCGTAAGAAAGAAGTGAGAGAAAGATTAGGAATGAATGAAAGTATCAGTCTTGAAATGAAAAAGGACACGCTCCGATGCTTCGGACATGTTGAAAGAATGATGGGTGTAAGATTAACGAAACAGATATACAATGCGAACGTGGAAGGATGTAGGTACCGGGGAAGACCCAGACTAACATACCACGATCAAATTTGTCGGGTACTGTCCGAAGGTGGTGTTCGGAGTCTTCGCAACCGGCGTGTTTGTACGAAGAGAGTTATGAAAGTGGAGGAGGCAAGGCAGGCATGTAAGGGTGTGGCGCTCCGTTCTCTCTGTCTACCTGTTACGGAACTGGCGTGATGATGTGTTGTTGTTGTTGTTGTTTCTAAAACGTTCGATTGTTCTAATACTCATTAAAAAGGAAATTTTCAACTTTGGATAGACACAAGGAAACATAAGCTATATGTTGAAGTTCATATGATAGGTAATTGCACAGATATCGCTAAAGTTGAGCAAACCACAAAACCACCACGTAGCTCGAACCATGTATTTTGTATCGTGTACTAGATATAATTGAGGATGAATTTATCGTAGCCCCTCGTGTTGAAGCGGTAAGACGCTGCTGTATATTGCTTAGTAGCAGTCCATTCCGGCTTCACACGAATATTTCATGAAATATGGCAAACATACATTGATTTACCGAAATAAAAATATTAAAAATGTTTGTGTCGGCTTTGTAAACGTGACACATACGCGACAAAAAACTCAATTTATGACAGAACAATTTATGCCGAGACAGCAAGGAATCAATAATTTCTGCACCTATACAAGGTTCTATTTTGATAGTTTTTCACTTTTACGTTACCGAAGTTTTTATTTTTATTTATTAACCTTTTATAACATATTTTATAGCCTATTCATTAGCGATGATGTAGGTTTCTTGTATGCATAGAATTGTTTAAATCGGTCCAGTAGTTACGGAGCACTTATTTTACATGATAAAAATGGTTACATGATGGAAATTTGAATACCAAATCATTATCGCTCTATATACATGCGACTGAAAAAGATATTAATATGTTATATTTGTTAGACAGACAGTAAAACTTTGAAATATAGTTATAAAGATGGCTTGTATTTTTCATCCCTCCGGGACTCTTTTTTAGCTATTTGATGTTTATGTTATCGTGTAGGTGTTTATAAATAATAATAATAATATCTTAAGCTTACGCGAATATTACTCATTACAAAAAATACTTTTACGGATTTTATCGTGGTTTATTTACAGGCCCCGTACTATTTCATTAGACCTCCTAAAGCGTAAATTTTCACTGAAGAAAACCGATTCCTTCCAAGGGTGATCCGTGAGTTTATTGCAATAAAAAAACATTCACATTTCTATATAGAAGATGGCTGGGTTCTTCCTCTGCTTGGGACCCTGTGGTGAACATAATCAAATCAAAAACTAAACATAACAGCTCAAAACGGCAAGATATAATAAGTACTGTTTGCGTTAATCGGAACAAATAAAATTATAATTCTTCGGGTACTTTTAAAAACTTGGTATATCAGGACATCTGTCATCTCAGTCCACCGGTAACCATGATTGCTGTAAAGCTTCTGAAACGTCGGGCTAGCTAAATAATTAAAGAAACCACGATAAAATCCACCAAAGTGGTTTTATTGTAATGAAGAATAATAATGATTTTGTGAAATTAGTAATGAAATCTAAATATTTTGTATTATTCTGTGCAGTAAAATGAGCGATGGTTAATTTACTTTGCACGGTAACCATCACAGGGCTAAATAAAATATATTGTTGGGCCTATTGTGAATTTCAAACAAAAGTAACGTTTGGAAGCAGATTTATTTAAACCGTATTTTTGTCCCCTGCGCCAGTGGAAAAATATGTTTAGCGATGGTCGGGTGGAACAAATGTGTGCCAAGCTTAACTGACCGTGGAGGGTAAACAGACTGTCATTTGACCAGGGACAACTTTGCAAATGCGTTAGAGAATGTTCTAGTTCGTTAGTTTCTTCTACTTTCGTTACTTCGTTATAAATGTTATAAAATTTTACTTGTTTGAGAAAAAGGTATTTTGAATAAGTAGTGTCGTACAATAAAAATATTCGATATACTTATTCGTGACTGAAATCTTTTTAAGATTTCTTCTGCTTTCTAGTTTTGTCTTTCATAAAAAGACGTACAATATGTTTTTATTTAAGCTGGCTAAAAACCACAAACGTTTGCCTGCAATGCTCAACAGTTATACATTATTAGACTATGTAGTGCAATAGAAACTTATTGCTCGTCTACAGATTTTTCTGGTTAATGTTATGTTCTATGATACTTTTTTCAAAACATAAAATTTATTAAATAAGTGAGGGTTGATATCTGCAATGGTTGTTTCATCATACACGTTAGTTGCTCTAGGTAACTGTTAGTTTTTGATAGTTCCTTGACGTTTTTGAGTATTGTGTGATATATCTATCTATTTTTGTTAAAAATTTGTTCCCATAGAAGGCTGTATAGAACTTTGCAATATATTGACAGTAGTTTACAATATTTAGATAAATCTGATTAAGATATGCATGCCATAAAAGCTAAGGGTCCGTTGCATATCTGTTCAATGTGGGCAAATTATTATTAGCGATACCCATAATAAAGGATTATTTTATTTTAGTATATTTCTGTAAAAAGATTTCTTTTGTGTCTAAACAGTGCTCTCAACATTTGTTTTGCAAAAGTAGTGCCACTGTCTCAAGACTGAATTTTGTGACATTTTTTACTACCACGAATGCAGCCATACTACTAGCTTCTATTATCACCATCAGCGACACATCAATTAATCCGCAGCCGACGAGGTTTCTAGAACTAGCTTGTATCGCTTTTCTTTCATTGCCATTTCTGTAACGTATAGGCTATTGACTCGGACGACAGACCACGGCATGACATCTACTAGTGGTGTCTCATGAAGAGGGCTATAGTCATCGTACGACTATCTCGAGTAGTTATTCTCTAGGGCTTACTGTTACAAATCTTGTGACAACAAAGGCTCCTTTTACGATTTTTGAGGCAGATCGCTAATTTTTCGATCAGAACAAGAAGCGGACAATGGTGATATTATTCAGATACGGTATGCCTCAAGACGTCTTTCCTATCAATTATTTTTATCCTATTCACGGCGACCTGCTACCCAAGCAATAGCTGCTATATCTGAGAAAGAGTGGAATTCCATAGATCTCCTGGGAGAGGTGTACGAAGCCATATCCATTAGAAACAAGATGAAAATTCCACGGATTATCACCGGGCCATTACTAAAAATAAATTATTAGAAAAAAATATGGAACAAGTATTGTTACAAAGAAGCATTACTTACCTCAATATACTTTTGGATTCGCAAGTCGGTTTAGACGCCTTCCAAATAGAGTATTGATGATAATGGCGAAATGAGAAGACGAAAGACGAAAAATTACTTTTTTCAAATGCGGAAATATTTGTGGCAGTTGTTGCAAATGTTCGATATTGAAAAATGACTATAATGTATTGCCACATTAGAAAACGATATCATTAGTAATATCAGATATAATAATTGTTTAATAAGAACTTACCCTCACCCTCAATCCAAACCCAGGGTGACGTAAAAGTCGTCAAACGGCAATGGCCTCTTAGGATCTAGGAGGCTTCAGCGACCTGGTAGTTTGCTGTCTCGTCTGCTTCATATTGACAATGAAGTATGCGGGAGCACCAGACAGCGGTCATGCCGAGTGATGGCGGTACCATTAATCGGATTGGCGACAGGCAGCAGTCGCGCCGAACCTAAGCCTAATCTGCGATTGCCAGTCCGCCTGCTCAGCATGGCAGTTACGAGCCCTTACCTTTAATGGACGACAACAGCAGAATTCGGCCCCAAGTTCCCGGTAGTTCCACTAGTCCTAGCCACGGTAGCGGCTACGATAACGGTGGAACAAGTGGTGCTAAGAATCTCCGGGCTACGGATCGCTGCCAACGATTTAACCTGGCTACGTATAAAGGGCGAACGCTCAGATTAGGTAATCACTTCATTGAGCTGAAGGTGGCTCTGAGAAAAATCCGATGGCACGTTCTGGAGCTATATGAAGTCCGAAGGTAAGGTGAGGACAACATAACTCTGCCATCGGGTCACCCATTCCACTTCAGGGAAGGCGACACTCCATCACAAGGCGGTGCGGGATTCCTTGCGAATAAGCCCCTCGTAGGCAACATCGTCGAAATCCCTAATGTGTCGAGTAGGGTAGCGTATCTCCTACTTAAACTCACTAAGAGGTACATACTCATGATGCAAGTATACGCACCGGCCTCAACACATTCAAACGACGACGTGGAGGCAATTTATGAGGATGTCTCAAAGGCCTTACATAACACCTGTAAGGCCCACTTTAATGTTGTTATGGGGCACTTTAATACCAAAGTGGAAGTACGAAATAGAGTCGAATCGAGTCTGGGACCACATGGAGTCGGAAGTCGAAAGCGCAGAGGGCAAATGCCGGTAAATTTCCACGAGAAAGAGGGCTTCGTCTTAATGAACTCTTATTTTAAGAAGAGGCCCCATAGGAAGTGGACATGGCAGAGCCCCGATACAAGGAATGAGATTGAGTTTATTATAACAGACCAAAAGCATATATTTAGGTATGTCTCCGTGGTCAACAGGTTCAAAACCGTAAGTGATCTCCGATTGGTTAGAAGCTCTCTAAATATGGGCTTTCAAAGCGAGCGTGTCCATTTAGTACAGTCAACACTCCGACCTAATTTCTGGCGAACCACGGTAGGTACCGAAAAATTCTAACAGGAATTAAGAAACCGGTTCGATGCCCTAGATACGTCGGTAACTACAATGGCAATTGACGAGGCCGTGAGTGACGTGATTGGTTGCATGCGAGACGTGGCTGAAGGATACTGTAGGAGTAAGTATACGAGCAGGGAAGCTAAACCCTCAGATATGACGCTTGGACTTATGAGGGAGCGCAGAGCATACGAAGACGTCACGTCTGACGATGTCAAGCTTCTTTCTAAGCAAATCCGCAAAATAATACGCCGAGACCTTCGCTGCTCAAATACGCAACGGGTTACTGAAGCGATAGAGCAGAATAGATGGTAGAAGGTTTTTGTAGAGAAGCTTGGAAGAAGTTATGTGACAAAGGTGAGGACTGATTCTGGGGTTACCGTTTCTTCTAAGCCTGAGATCTTATTTGAGATCGAAGCTTTTTACAGCAAGTTATATACATCGCACGCTCCTCATCACGATACCCTGAACAACAATCCGCGTGCAAGACTGACACGACATTTGTCAGGCGATCTCAGGGACGTCAGCTTGAGTGAGATTAGTCTATCTCTTGCGCAGCTTAAAGGAGGAAAGGCTCCGGGGTAAGACGGAATACAGTCGAGCTTCTTAGGGCAGGAGGCGAACCTGTATTACGAGAGCTAAAAAAGATTTTTAGTTTTGTCCTTCAACCGGTCATACCTCCGAAGATATGGCTTGGAAATGATGTTGTTTTGTTTTTAAGAAGGGTGACAAATCACTTCTTCAAAATTATGGACCAAATTCACTTCTTGGTCATATTTACATGTCAATGTCAAATGGTCAAGAGTCTTGACTAATCGTCTCACCACGAAGCTTGACGAATTCCAGCCACCGGAGATGGCTGGGTTTCGCAGAGGATTTACACCATGGACCACATTTTCACCATAAGGCAAGTTGTACAAAAGAGACATGAGTACAATCAAGTTTACAGCGATGACGGGTCGATCGGCGATACTTTGAAGTACTGAGAGCATTGCATAACGCTGCTATTTTGTCCGTCCTGATTCCGGGAGGTCAAACAAGGCCAATCCAATTGCATCGAGGAGTGCGACAAGGGGATGTCATTTCCCGAAACTGTTCAGTAATGCTTTGGAGGACGTCTTCAAGACTTTGAACTGGGCAGAAATGGCATAAATATTAACGGCGAGTCCCTCTCTTCGATTCGCCGACGATATTGTTGTGTTGGCCGAATCGTTGGAGAGCTTGCAAAAAATATTGCACAGCCTAAATGAATCCTCCTGACGTCTTGGCCTTAGGATGAACTTGGACAAGACAAAGTTCATGTTCAGCGAACACTTTCTCCCTAGGCCAGTCAAAGTCGATGGTGCTATTCTCGAAGTCGTAAACGAATACGTCTACCTCGGGCAACTATTGCCACTAGAAAGATAGAAATTCGCGAAGAAAGTCGAGAGAAGGATTCAGTTGGGTTCGGCGGCATTTCGGAAGCTTCGTCACAATCTCACGTCGTCTATACCGCAGAGCTTAGAGACAAAAGTCTTCAACCAATGCGTTCTCCCCGTGATGACCTACGGGGACGAAACATGGCCTCTTAATGTAGGACGGGTCCACAAGTTTGCGGTAGCTCAAAAGGGCTATTGAACGTGCTATGTTGGGTGTTTCTCCGCCTGACAGAATTCGTAAAGAAACCATAAGGCAGAGAACTAAAGTAATGTTGGATAACATCACACGACGGATAAGCTCGCTGAAGTGGCAATGAGCTGGTCACTCACTCAGAAGAATAGATGGTAGATGGGCCAGCAAGGTTCTGGAGTGGAGGCCGAGTCCAGGAAAAAGAAGTGTTGGTCGACCGTTCACCAGGTGGGAAGACGATCAACCGTGCAATAGCCGGTCCGGGATGGATGCGTGTAGCAGGATATCGCTCGTCTTGGCGTTCATTGAAAAAGGCCTAAGTCCAGCAGTGGACCGATAAGGGTTTATAATGAAAATGAACTTCATTCATACTTATAAGTTAGTAAATTAAAAATTACAAAAATAATCACTGTCTATAATTTCGGTTCTATAGTAGACACTGGACAGTGGTAACATTGATGAAGTTCGTTTAAATCTAAATTCTCTGCAAGGAAAGATCAGACTTTACTGTAACAGGCCGGGAACGCATCTGCGAGACTGCTGGTATTGCGGAGATCTGCGGGCGTCGGTGGTACCGTCACATGGCTGTTTAATACGGACTTATTGGTACAATATGCACTTAATGAATGTTTAATAGGGACTTCTCAAACTTGTGTTTCTCGCTCAAGCACGTAAGTTCGCCACTGGCGCCACCTTTTAATACCACGAAACCAGAAAGTTTTACTTTGCGATTTTGTTTTAAAAAAAAACCTGTTTTAAATAAGAAATACAGATGTCGAGTTTATTAATTTCTACGGTTGCATTTTGATTTTGATTCGGGCAAATTTAAGGTATTGAAAATTTGTGGTCATCTTTTTAATAAACATACATAAGTTACCTGGTTGGCGTAGATGCGTGTGAGCATCCAATGTCGATTTTGACATAGCAGACAAAGAATTGGTGCCATAGCCTGAAAACAAAAGGAATATATAAGACAAAATACGGAATTTCTTAATCTACTAAAAGTCACCTTAAAACGAGATCTTTCAAGACACATTTCCCTTCTTATGATAGATTTCCGAAATAAAATGTTCTACTGGCGAGACAAGTAGAATATTCACTTTATGGTAAGCATCAAGTCTAAATTAAAAGAAATTAATACCAATAAATAATATAAAATAAAAAAAAAACTGTTTATGATTCCTGTATCAAATCATCGCGGACACCACTAATAGTGTAGATAGAGAAATTCAAGTATCAAGAAGTAGAAAGCACTGTATCATTGTAGAGTTACAATTGATATTACAGCCTGCCTAATTATGAAGTCTGGTGACACCACAAACCGCCTTCAACGTATATTCTTATTAAAACTTCAAGAAATCGATGTATTTATAAAAAATACATTACAAAGTTCCCAAAAGCTCTGCCTATGTTTGATCGTCTTTCTGAAAGTTTACTGAACGGGTTTTAATGTGGTTTTCTCCCAAGAGCAGGTAGAGTGTTACCTGATGCAGGTTTTATTGTGTATTTTGGCCCTTGAGTTGGTCGCAATTCACTGGCGAAGCCAGAGTGGATCGCTAGTACATACTGTAATATAAATATATGTACAAGTATCAAAAATCATTGACGCCGCGTATGGTCACCACAAAGAATTTACCTAAGCACACTACAATAAATACTGGTGGAATGGCAACCTTTTTAGATTTGAAGTCGGCTGAGACATGGTGCCGTTTCGTTACATTTTTAATAAAAGGTCGACAAATCGATGTTTTATTTTCAATCGACGACGCGCCGCCAGACGATATAACATAATTATCGGGGGAAAAACAAATAATTTCATTGTGCCGTCGTCTGTTCATTTGATTTGTTCTTGATAAACCTCTTTTTATATATTTTTTTTTATTGAAACGTAATTACTTTTTGCGGCAATATCCGATCTGATCGTTGACTGTGGGGCTTTTGGTAGCGACTTTTATGCGTTTAGTTGAAATGTCATTTAATTGTTGTCTCAGTTTAAGAGAAACATTCGCGTTTTACTGATAGGCGGAGAAGAAAAAATATTAAAAAACAATGCATTAAATGATTTTTTGACATTACAATAAAACTACTTTTGCGGATTTTATCGCGGTTTATTTAATTGTTTAACTAGGCCGACGTTTCACATACACCCCCGACGTAACTCATTCATTACATTTGTAGTTTTATTGTATTGAATATCATTTAATGCAGTTTTAAATATAAAAGTCATCTACATTCGTTACCCTATTTTGATAGTACGGTAGCCAGACATGAGCGGTGAGAAATCAGGCGCAAGACCGACGGCTTAACGTGCTCTCCGAGGCACAGAGGTGTAACTAAATTCTTCAGACTAGTCATGCCCTTTATCCCTTTTCTATATCAGATAATATCGATATGAGTCGGCTACCTGATCTCCCCTAGATCTGATCGAGATTTGGCGACGGTGCCATTTTTTACACAGAGCGACCACCATCTCATCTCTCTAGCCCAGTAGGGAAACCAGGCACAATCCTAAATTAGGTCGAACTGGAAAACACAAATCCAGGTTTCCTCACGATGTTTTCCTTCACCTTTTTTTTTTTTGCTCTTAGCACTCAGAAACTTTGCTTAAAGAAGCTCATTGGTACATGGTCTGGTTCGTACCTGGACCACCCAAGTTGAAGTCCGAAGGGCCAACCACCATACCAATGAGACATCTGCCTATTATTAGACATTGATAAATACCAACAACACTTTTTGAACCGACACGGGAACCAAATTCAGGACCCCCAGATCTATGTTTGAACACACTTACCACTATACCACGGGTCAGTCAGTACCTTGCATTGCATTATAGCTGAAACAACCCGACACGATGGGGGAGGTACTTCTCGCCCACATGACACCACAGAAAAGTAACGGCTGTCGCGTTTCATGCGACGTGTAGCCGGTGCCCCATTGGCGGGTAGGGCGGAATGGAGGACAACGCATCCGCATGACAATTATATGGATATGTGGGCATCGGCGGTTCTCGAGAGGCACTATTTGTCCCGTATACTATGAAAATAATAATAACAATACCCACAGTACACCCTATTTATCCCTAATTACGAGCTTGGCCTTTTGTACTCATCTTCACGTGATTGTGGGCCAAATTGTTTAATAATTAACACGGCCACCTCATCAACGCGCCTGAGGCTATAAAATCTGTGCAGATAATATTGCCCGATTGTTCCACAGGGGATGACAATGCCTGAAGCGATTAGGGCACATGCGTCATTCTAATAAGCACCCTATTGTTGAATGAATACAGAACACATCTGGTTGTATACGAAAGATCAAGGATTATAGCCTCTTTGAAGATCTCAATAGGATTTCACGCGTTGTTAGTGTTAGAGCAACATTGTGGAAACTCCTTTTGATTTCGGGTGTATTTTTGATTCCATGTTCCACGGCTCTCTGATTTTTGGGGTGCTGATAGTGACGTGGTTGTAAAACATGTGCGAGAAACTAGCTGCGGAATATAAAATTAATGGTTTTAAGTACACTTAGAAGTGACGGAGTTTGAAGGGTGCACCGAGATACCACGGACGCATTTTATACACGAATGGTAATTGAAATGTGTCTAGCATAGCGTTTCAGACAAAGCTCTGTAGTGTTTTGTCCGCTTAAATAAAACAGATTATTAAAAAAATTGCAATGATGTTGGTTTTGAAATATCAGCCTCTTCTTTCTCAATCTTGATAGCCACAGGTTCCAACATAACTGTGAGGTGGGGTGACTACCTAAACGAGCAAAACGCACATGCACAAGCGGCATCATGTAGTGTATCATCACTATTATATTATATTAGTATTGACATACAGAGATTATAGGTTTGGCAAATTACGACTCTATAATTGATCGATTAATGTGAAGCGTTATCACGACCGAATCCTTCCCGACCAAATTAACGTCACTAAAATAGTGGACGTCAACGAATTTGCAATAGTTACTGTTATCCCAAAAGACATTCCAAATAGTTTGGATTTACAAAAATAAATGATTTACGATTTCATACTGAACTATCATTCTCAAGTATCGGCGATTGTACATACATAATTTTTTGCAACGTCAGTCTAATGTATAAGATTTTAAGTCGTTTTTACAATGCAGATTCTATTAAAAAGATGTGCCAAATCGAAACATGTTTCAATGAAAAGACAAGCTTACGCGCGTATGTTTAAGTTGTACTACAAAGTGCATAATTTGACAGTTGCACATCTTTTATTGTGACGCGCACTGCATACCTTGGCATTTTTCTAAATCATTGGGACTGGTTAAATTGTTAGGTTAAAAATATTTTTCTCATCAAACCTTAAGCATATCACAACTTTCCGATTTTCCCTTATACTTCTGCTACTTGCTTTACCAAGTTTTCATGTCTCTGGGTTGATGCAAAATGCACTATAAATAGGACTTATTCCGTAAGTTTAAGAACTTGAGAGCGTGGAAATAATCGGAAAACGGTTTATGAAAAGTGTTTGAATGCACTACCGCGACCAGTCGCATTGCTGCAATAGCTTGAATTCTCACAGAACCATTAAAATCTGTGGAAGTACAACAAGTACAAATGATTTATGAGTCATCTACATTAGTATAATCAAATTTATATTTATCGTTAAAATTTATGTATCTAATGTCTAAATGTGCTGGCTTCTGTATAAATAATTCGCGGATTCACTCGCAAACATAACCATGTTTTACAGTATTTTGATGCCAATCTTCATCACAAGCTCAGTATCTTTGCGTGATTGAATCTCCAGCATCCAAATTTCAGGATCTATAATGTTAGTAAGATAGTTTATTTGAGTAACTATCATATATTTTGTACAAAACTACTATCCCTCTTTGTTTGTTCGTAAATCAAATGGCCACCACTATCCTTGTCTGCATCAATCATGTAACACGATATTGCACGAAGCCGAGTCTTATAAAAGCACTAGGGAACATACGACTAGAAATAATATTACCTAAAGAACAGCTCTGAGACATTTCGGATTCGAATTACTTACGTTTTTTAATATAAATCGTCTGATACTAATCGAAATCCATGCTAATGTTAAAAAGTGTTTTTTATTTGTTTGTTTGCATGGAAAAGGCTCTGAAGCTATTGGAGCTATTTCGAAAAATATTTTACCACTAGAATCATATATTATCTAAGATGAACGTAGGCTATATAACATTTCCTAAAACGTCAGAGATCAGCATGGAAATATCGATAATGTAGTTTTGATGTAAATAAAATATCAAAGTAAATCCTAATATCGCGGCTGCAGAAGTTATTGACAACAGTTCCGACAGACGTTGTTCTGTCACAAATTTGTAAGAGTATGATGTAATTTTTTTAAAGAATGTAGTCTTGTGAATCATTTAATTTTTTACCTATCATTTAAACTGTTTGATCTGCGCTTAATTAATTATTTATTTAAGAACAATGTCATTAATAATTAAAAGAAAATGAAATAAAGGCTCAGAAGAGGTTTTATTCTGAGAGGTTTCGGATTATACGTTGCAACATCGAGGGTGAAACCGCGCGGTACAGCTAGTACATTATATTTTTCCTAGAAATTTTTCACTCAGTGACGATTTTTTTCCTGCAGTTATCAACGTAATAATGACATGTATAAAGTTAATTTTATTTTACGGTTTACTTATGAATCTTACAAATCAATATCAACTTACGCAAAATCAGTTAAGCAATAGACAGAAGAAGAAGGACATAAGAAACCAGAGTGGAAGATGGAATGGAAAAGAAAATTGTTGAATAAATAGTAGGAACAATGTTGACATAACAGAAACTGCGAGACAAAATTGTTTTGTCGAAACAAGATAAAATAGTGTTGTCGGTACTAAAATCTTTTGTTATAAATGTGTTTACTGGAGGAGTTTATTTAATATTTTTGATGACACAAGAGACTTTGCAGCCAATATACTCGTATTACAGTAGAACTCGTGATACAGCAGAACTCGTAACACAGTGGAACTCGAAATACAGTAGAACTCTTAATACAGTAGAACTCTTAATACAGTAGAACTCACAAAGAGTTAGAATTAAACCTAAATTAACCAATTTTGAGCCTGTAAAGGCTATAAATCCGTATTGTAATGATATTTTTTCATGAATAAGTAACAAACAATTCATGAAATTCATGAAAAATACATATAAAAATATCATCGGATATATTTTTTACGCATTCTATTATGTTCATTGTAAAAAATATTGTAAGAGACATGTTTAGGGCTTGATGGGACTGTCATGCCACTGTAGATAAGTCTCTAAAATAATTGAGTATAAATAAAATCAAAGATTTGTAAACATGCTTCGGTGATGATGTTTTGTAACTTAAATACTGTTACCAGCTCTCGGCTCATTTAAATGGCACCACCAACAGGAGTGACAATTTTATATGTCTACTGATGATAGAAATCGTAGAAACAATCACAATTCCTAATCCGGAAAAAAATCCGAAAAAAAATAATTTTTTTTTTTTAACTAAAACTAACTTACGATGGGTGCAAGTTCTTGAAAGTTTTGTATATTTTAGAGGAGAATAATAAAACCTTAATAATAATATGTGAAAGAAATGTTATATATTTAAGATTATTATTATAGAAATACATAATACAGAGGTAAACATCAATGACCAAGGTGGAATTCGAACCCGTGACCGCCGCCGCAACGTGCATGCTAGTCGTAAAATAAATTAAGTCTATGATAGTGTCACATAAAAGGTTATATCATGGAAAGCAATGTCGTTCAAAATGTAAACTGTGAAACTTCATTAACTCTTGTCAAAGGACAGTGCTGTGAAACTATTTGTCAAAGGCGCCGGACATTGTCAAAGCCGCCTATAGCAACCCCAGGCTGTGCTTCATTTGTTAGTCTTATGCCAAACATACGTCTTTATCTAATTCCAGAACTCATACATACATGGAAGCTCAGTAACAATGCTAGTAGGGTATTGTTACTGAGCTATTTGACACCTGCGTACTCTAGGTTGACTTTCATTACTTGTACGGTGGTTTTGCTTGTATAGTAAGAACTAACTAAAAACACATTGCAATTGTTAAGAAATAAAAGCGAATTATGAAAAACTTTGACGAACCAAACCAAACACAATAACTTTTGCTTTAATTGTCATCTTGGAGCCAAGTACTTGACGTCAATATAAATCGAACAAACTCAAACTCGGTTAGGTTGCGATATTTCATCTGATATCTTCTCTATCTTCAGCCTCTATCATCACCACGTTACGTCGTAATAATTTTGCATTGTCATCTTCAAGTGAATTAACTTGCAAAATTTCATTGGGTTAACGTGTTTTTAGTAGTTGCAAGTCCGACACCATCATCTCGGCCATGGCCTGCTAAGATGGTTGCCGCGGGGGTTGCCACACGTTAAAAAAAGGCCTCGACGAGAAATTTGATAGGCAAACATTGATTTCAGGAAAGGTTGCATATAAAACATGTTTGAAAATTCAACCAGAATACGTAAAAGATAATGACAGTATAGTCCACGTACAAGAAGTCGTGTATAAAATTTATGAAACCTAAATAAAGTAAGGAACATGAAATAAGCAAATGTTGAACGATAAGGTGCAATAAGGTTGTCTAGATTTTAATACCGTTACAAATAATACAATTCAATATTGAAACGTTCACATTTTCATTTTAAATTACAATTTAACGTCTAATATACACTTAGTGTATGTATACCACTCGTTTTCGCTCCGCGGCACGCAAAACAATAGGGCGCTCCTGCCTTCCCCCGGTGCGCCCAAAGCGATTTTCCCTGTACAGGACGTCTCTGTTACACTCATCACAAATTACTAAAGTGCGAGGAAGGCAGCGCAAGGCGGGCAAAAGCCACTTTCAGTTAATTTTCGTAGCCGCCGCTAGCTTCGTCTCCTTTCAACACACCCCGCTTTAAAACGGTTTATTTTTTTTAAATCGCGTCGCATTTTGTCGGGTGTACAAAAGAACGTAGTTTTATTAATCTAGCGTTCCGTTATTGAATCTTCGAGTTGGATATTAAAAGGGGTGATGAGGATATTTTACTGTCTATGGTATTATTATAAACTTAATTTTCATGCGAATCCTACACACATATTCTTTATGCAGATATCGCAGGTTCTAACATCAAACATCGTATCAAAACAACAGTTTGTGGTAGCCTTCAACCTCGTAGAAAACACGGATAAAATTACATTTGGCTCATGTTGGCCATTATTGAAACATTATTAGACGTTATAAAAAGGAAGTTTTTTGATAAAACACCTCACACAAATAGTTTTTCTACGTCCCCACCATAATTCAAGCCTTGTCGTGGCGGTGCGGCTTAGTAGCCTGGGGTGAACCCAGGCGAAGCCAATTGAACCAAGGGGGATCTTTGCATAATATATTGGTAAGAAGAGGGAATAAATATAAGAAGAGGGGGCTTAAAGATCAGGAGGAGGAATCGCTCTCAGTACCCCTCTTATTAGAAGAGGTGACCTAGGAGCAACAGGAGGTGGCGCTTTTGCGCACGGGGCAAGGGGCGAGGATAGGAACTTCACCCTATTGCACTGTCCCAGTGTCGGTGGGGTTGTCCTGTAGTGCTGGGCAACCCCATCTGTGGAGGTGGAGTTGGTCCCTTAGGGGGCTGACTAGCCGTCGAGGTACCCTGTTGATTGTTGTTCCGGGGCACCTCACCAAGGGCGACATTGATGGCACTCACGATGGGTTTTGTGAGTATTCGGCACTATCATGTGCCGCGAGTCCCACACATCACTGGACCCTACCCAGGGCCGGTGAAGGCGCGTAAATGCGTTTCCACGCGTCAACAAAAAAATGGTAGTCTTTCTACGTAAACGTTGTACCAAATTACTGCAAAAAGTGAAATCTAAAATTGGCTAATGAATGGTCAATCAATTATAATCAATAAATTACCTCAGATTATTGAAGGGGGTGTAGAGTGCTTAGGGGACCTGAGAGTTTTTTTCAGGACATTTTTCAGAGAGCTTAAATGAACACATACAGATACTAAATTTCCTCGAATTTTTTTTTAGGTTTTCGTAACATTTTCTAAAACTGCTATTCCTTGTACTTTTTACTTATCTCAAATGTATCTTTTTCTTTGGACGTGAACTTATTTTGTGGAGAAAAGAAGCCCAATACAGCTTCGTCGCGTTGCTACGAGAGTCATTTCATTTTGACACTCAAATCATTTTGGAGATCATTCGACTTTATACAGAATTGGGGACAGTACAGTTGATCAATTAGAAGAATAAAGAAGGATCTATGCAGCCCATGGTTATGTGGATGTTTATGGACATCGGACTTACAAAAGCACCATTATTTTAACAAATTATGTAGTGGCGTTGTCGATGCTGGCTAACAGATAGGACTTGACAGACAGACAGATCAGCAGTGTGAACGAGCGGAACACCCGTTAACCAGTAATGTTTATTAATACACGAATCATCATTATCATTACCCATTAGCATCGAGACTTGAAAGACGAATACGAAACGTGTAGTGTGATTGAGTAAATATAAAATTGTAAGAATTATTTCGTTTTTAACACATAATAATATGGCAAAAAAAAAGTAAGTGTTATATCACAAAACTGAAAGGTTAGTTTTGGCTAAATTTTCGATTCGATTGATCGATTTTAAATAATTAGAAATAAATAATAATTATTCAAAAAAATCTAATCGGTGTTTAATAGTAGAAAATAAGGAGGGCGGCGCGACACCGATGTTAATAAAATATCGTTTAGTTTAAATACAGTTGTAGAAAGCATATTTTTGATTCACGAGGGACTGGGGGACCTATTTCAACATCCCAAGGGATTCGTATTAATGGGTGAAAATGGTTCGTATTCGGTATTCATAGAAGCGAGTTAGTAGATACCATATCGGGTAAGTCTTTAGAGTTTTTGTAAGAGAAAAGATAAACGACCAGAGGAGTGACTAATGGGAACTAAGTGATGATCGATAATGGACTGCAACTGCATCGCTACCGAGAAACCGCAGATTTTAATTGACGATTTAACGACCGACCATGCAAAGGCGCAAATTCAAGGTAATCCATGAGCATGTAGACTTTGAAATACTCAAATGGTATATGAAGAAAGACTAAAATATTCGTCATAAAATATCATCTTGGCGATAGAATGTTGATGAGAAACATACCTTCTGGCCACGGTATTTTGCCCTAATAAAAAAAAATTCAATCTGAATTAAGAAATATCTGGATTTTCTCTAATTAGATTATCTTTTTTTTAATGATTGGAATGTTATAAGTGGTTTCTTAAAAAAGATGTAATTTCATTACAACGCAGTGCTCGATAATTTTATTATTATATATATATTAATATCGAATAGTTTTATGATAGCCGAACATAATAGCTCCCTGGGGTGTGGCGAAATCGCTTGTAAGTATTGTCCGGGGGCATAAGCCGTCACGGATCGACGCGACAGCGCGGCGACTGCTCCCTCCTGGGACCTATGGTGGTGTTTATATGATCTGTCATCGCTTAGACACGCATTAATCATTAACTAATAGCAGTTATGAAATGATCACGCGTGCTAATTTTTGTTATATCTACCCCCCCATATGTCAATTAAATATTATCTAAACCTAATAAACATTATCGGGATTGGTGAGATAGGCACAAAATGTGCAGTTTCACCCGCGCGCCTACTTCGTTTCTTTCATCTTGACGTGCACGCGCATCGTAAAAAAATACTCTCATCATTTTTCCCTAACGCACCTAAAGAAATATACATTCAATAAACTAGTTATTATGACATCACAAACATTTTATTTAATAGTGTATTTTATACATTATCAGCCATCCGCCCATGACTCAGACCGGGTTGCTAACTACACAAATTTTACTCTAAAACAATCTACGAGAATCGTTCTATCTATAGAAATAAACTACACGAAAATACATTCCGCAGATTTTGGGAAAATAGATCACATACAGGCAGGCAGCTTTGTTGTATACTATGTATTGAAGAAAGGCTTTTATTGTTTATATTAAATAACTACACACACAGTGGCACAAACCGATGCTTAATGCTCATAATTGATATGAATTCTATACTAATAAAAGGGAAAAATTCGCTTGTTCGTTTATTTGTATGCAAACGCATTGAATAGGCTCCATAACTATAGGACCGATTTAAAAAGTTCTGTTACCGCTAGAATTCTAAATCGTCGCTGGTGAACACAGGGTCTATTTCTAGGCCGTTATAAATCAGTGTCTAAGCTTCGGTAATGTTGTCAAAGGTGTGAAAAATGTCAAAGTAAATCCTTACATAGCGGCTGCAGAAATCGAATTATTAACTTATAATGTCACGGGATCGAAATAAAAATGTATAACATTTGTATTTTTGTAATGCTTGCATGAATATTTGCTAATGTAACCGAGAAATTATTTCGCTACTTCAATCGGAATGCAGCAATGCCACGATGAGAAAAAATATTAGTAATTGACAGACATAGTGTATAACATGTTTACTATGTTAATAACATGTTTGTTATGTTCGATTAAAAATACTCTGATCGACGTATGCCTACTGTAGACAGCATACCGTAGGGTGACCATTGTGGATGACTATCTGTAACCCGCGACTTGGTTCGCGTGGACTATAGACAAAACCAAGTTACTATTTCTACAGCCCATGTGTTATTGTAAATCTTCATTAAATTCGATTCAGTAGTTTTTATGTGAAAGAGTATCTATCTATAGATTATTACAAACTTTCGCATTTATAATGTTAGAATGATGACGCAGTGTCCGTACAACAGCTAAGTGCCAAAAAACCGAGACGTTGGTAGCACTATCCTTTGACATTCCTCTGTAATTAATGTCTTTGATTCGTTTGCTACATTTGACACTTGTAGTTATGAGTATAGGGTAGAACAGGTTGGTGAGGATGACCTTAAAAATCAATGTAACGCCGGAGGTTGTAGAAATTAATATGTCCCCTAACGTTGTGGACTCGCACACATAGGGTTGAAAGGAGAATATGTGCGCAATAATTTTTTTTAGGGTCCGTACTTACTACATAATAGGAAAATCGAAGTTATTAATCGAATTTGTAACAACTATTTATAAACCTATTTATGGTGAGCTTGAACAGTCCTAGCTTGTTATTACACTAGATTTAATTTACGTAAAATATCCCTCAATATTTGCAGTCCGTCAGTAAAATCCAACATTTAATATTCTACAAATATCAAAATCGCAAATGAAGTCAAGGGTAGCGGGGCAACGAAGCGTGGAAGGTGATAATGCGTCCCCCTTGTATAATGATAATGCGTCCCCCTTGTATAATGATAATCATCACAATATTGCGTCACTTACCGAAATATTGTAAGTGTCAATCAAAGAATTAACTCTGCATTGTGCCCGGATCGGCGCGTGGCTGACGCGCGACTTCGATCGCGTGCTGTTTTTAGGGTCTATTGTTTTCATGTTGAGGCGTAAAAAGTGTTATGGAGAGCTGCACGGAACACAAATATGGACATTTTTGTATAATACAAATGTTTCCAAAATTATGTCTTGTAATTTCACCGAAATATACTCGTATGTATGTTGACTGATTATGTCATTTTAATGGCATTCAAAAATATAAAATTTGCCCAGCTACGAAACAAGTTACAACCGGGTTGTGTTATGACAAAGTTAGCTGGACTCTAGCGAGTCTAAAGACAATGTAAGGAAATTGAGTGTCCTCCGTAAGTTTTTCAGTAAGTCCGTCTGTCATTGAAGGTTTACCTTCTAAATCGTAATCGGCAGTATAACAATTGATATAACTAAATTAATCTATAGTCCGATGTACTGTGCAGTGTGGGGCGGGTGCAGTAATGTCACCAACCAGTAGTAGGTACTAAAAAAAACCAACCTAGGGTTAGTTTAGTTTTCCTTTTTTATGTATTAATAAAGTTTTGGAAACTTTATTCAATAAAAAACAGATGTTCTGATCGTGTGTTGCGATGATGAATCGCAAGCGGCGTGTTTGTATGAAGAAAGTATGAATGTGGAGGTAGCAAGTCTGGTTAAAGGATTGTGTCTAGTATGAATGTGGAGGTAGCAAGTCTGGTTAAAGGATTGTGTCTAGTATGAATGTGGAGGTAGCAAGTCTGGTTAAAGGATTGTGTCTAGTATGAATGTGGAGGTAGCAAGTCTGGTTAAAGGATTGTGTCTAGTATGACATTCAGTTCTCTCCGCATCCGTAAGAAAAACTAAATGTAAACGTGTATATGATGATGAAGGAAATGATGAAGTTTTTAAATTCATAGAATAAGGAAATCTACCATATATACTTTAGTGGTTTATTAGGGGGCTTCTATTAAAACGAGCTCTAAGAAATCAAGCAAGTTACTATGTAATCAAATCTAAGATGCTAACTTCCACGCACTTTTAATTGTCGTATCATGAAACTTAGAAACTATGTGTACATTAGATTACAATGAAACTATATTTACGGATTTAGTCGCGGTTTATTTATTTATTTACTGCAACCACGGTTACACTTAATTCCTACCTACTGGCGCCATATGGCGATATGTTCCTACCTACTATAGTTATATTGATCCAATCGGGGCAGGGGGTAAAGAAGGGCAACGAATATATATATGCGGATGTTCATGGGCGTCGATGGTTATTAAATGGCTCGGATTGATCGTCTGTCTCACTAATACCTAGAGACTTACCTTGTGAACCCTGTGACGCTGCATGTGTAGACCACGTGCTTTTATATGATGCATCTGAAAATGAAATGCAAATATGTAGTTGTGATATAGGGATGTGATTGGTACTTCTGTTAGCAATGTGCCGTGCGTACAATCAGGGTGGAAACCTGCACTGCGGTCCGTGTATAGCAATCGGAAACATCTCTATTTTTAATCTTTATTTTACAATCTAAGAGGAGGGGAAGACGAAGAGAAATCAGAGCCTTTGACATCTACTGACGCCCATAGCCATTCTCTTTAATGTCATGCAGATGCGTTGCCCTCCTTTCCTCTTCCCCTCCAGTGGGCCATTGGCTACTCAAAACCCACACGAAACGTTATAGTTTATCTGTCACTTTAGGTGTCACGTGTGGTACGGAGGTGCTACCCCGGTCTTGTCAGCTCCTACTCTTATTATTATATTAAGCCCTATATGTGTCCCATTGTTGTGCAAGCCCCATCCCCTATTTTTCCACTTTTCTCTGTCCAGAGCTTCACCGCACCAATTAGACCATCGAGCTCATCTCGCCATCACATTTTGGTCTGGTGCGTCGCCTCTCACTAAGTTTAAACTCTAAGTGGAACTTCCGATCATAAGCTGTCGTGTCGCACAGAGACGGCTGCAGATCAGCAGCGACACTACCTCACCTCTTACCTCTATCATAGAAAACTAAAAGACATTAACCAGATGTTTGAATACTACAAGGTTTTAGGAGCAAGTAGTGCCATGCTGTATAGGAGGAGGTAGTGTCATGTAACGTGCGTGACGCTACATCCTTCCATGCAACGGAAATGTGCTAACACGACCGGGGAGGTACCCGTCGCTCACATAGTACCACCGTAAAGTGACATCTGCAATGTCGCGTTTCGTGTGGTTTGTGAGTATCCAGTGGCCAATTGCGCGGGGGGGGGGAGTAGGAGGCCAACGCATCGGCATAGTACTTATGTAGATGTTTCATTGTAGTCGAAATGGTCAGGCACGACCGGAGATACCGCCACAAAGTGAACCTTTTTAACCTTCTTCGAGCTTCTGGAGTATAGAGAAGAGATGAAGGGCAACCATTTTTTTCCATGACCTCCCTTTGCGTACCGCTTCGGTATTTTTCCCGATTTTACCACCCTATTAATGAAATGGCCAGTGCTTCTGACCAGTAGCTGCAAGTCCTAAGTCATCTCTAATATACGCGGTTCAAGGTGATATATTCATTTCCTGAGATAAAATCATTTGCTTTCGGACAGGATTTCATTGTATTCTTCCCCTTACTGCTTTGACCAACTTGTGTGTACAAACACTACGTGGACGGCTAGATCTTTCTCTGTCACAAACAGAGGAAGTGTCATTGTACCTATTAATAGCTTGTTACACAAACATTTGACTAATACCTAGTGTATGGAGAATTTAAAAAATGCATTTGGCTCACTTATTACCACTTTGTCACCCCACTCCATTTTAATACCGGAAAAGTATTGTACAATATATTGGCGCTAAAACGAGAAAACACAATAAACAATCGTATTAAAGTGACAGATTCCAAATTCAAATGTCACATTTTTTTATTTTTAATTGTAACAGTACCTACGGCCAGACCAAGTATAATATCTGTGGAGTTATCATACCACGTTAGCCTAGCTGTGTGCTAAGTACCGCAAGGACTTCTGTTACAGGTACTAGACAACAGAAATACATTTTTTTGTAAATTTAGAAAATTGTATACATTTAAGATTGCTAGTATAGAAATACAGATAACACATATAAATACATATTATTCGAAACCACAATCTCTGGCGCAACATGCACGATTATCTGAGCTGTGTTACCACTGCGCCAGCCGGCCATCAGAAACTCATGGGAGGGGGGATCACCCCGTCACCCACAAGGGCACAAGTTTGTAATATTTCACAAGGTTGTTATTTTTAATTTTTGGAAAACCTACCGAACCGAAAGGAATAATTTTGCCACAAACACTTTTGTATGCAACTATGTTTCGATTGGTCCAGTGAAACACAAGTTCTCAAAATATTTATACACACTCACATACACAAGGACATATGGCCATATCGATGAAGTTAGGTGGGATAGACTCATGAGACCTAAGAGGTGTGTTTTCTTTGTCCGCGTGTCTACGTGTTTCCTTTGTTAACGATTTAACGATTTTAATTAATTCAAAATACCGAGTTTTAAGAGTTCAAATGTTTGAGTTTTCGATGATAAGTTTTGAAAGTTCAATGAAACGTTTGTGTGTGGCATCTCAATTAGATATTTAGTGATTTTGAATACAGATTGTGCGTGGACAGCCTATTAACTGTTTTAATGCCAAACTTGCGGTCACTGACATAGTTCGCTCAGACTGGTTTTTGGACGCGCAACGTCGAGCACGAGCGTGAAGCTAGTGTAGAATTTTGCTTGTGCTACACCAACACCATGGTATAGTCATTTGGTTCAGGAAATTGAATGTAGACCTAGTGCTAACGCCTAAGTCATTTCTGTCTCTATTGACTATCAATTTTAAGTTTACAATTCAAAGTAACTGCAATATGTTTACTTTAAAGCGAATTACTTCTCAGCCGTTACACACTTTACAGTCATGTCGGTTTGTCAGGTTCTCGCTGTTTGGACAAGTTTTATTACCATTAGTATTTTACACATTGTTACAATTACGCCATTCATTACGCCAGGCATGCATTGTTTTTAAATAAGTTTTACTTTATTAGTCCCAGAAAAGTAGCACCGATTTATTAAGTTTTCGATTGCACCAATTATTTCAATTCTGTGTATGTTAAAATTTTTCCAAAATTAATTAAAATTTAGAATGAATATTTCAGATCTTCAAAATGCCAAAAAAGCACGAAAAATACGATACTTATGTTTTCTGTCACCTATTTTTGCACCATATAATTTAAAATATGGCCAATTACAAGTCCTAATCTATACATATCACAAAATAAAGTCCAAAAAACCTGTCTGTCTTTATGCAATTTTCTGAAAGTGTACTGAGCAGACATTCATTCGGTTTTTACTAATCGATAGGACGATTCAAATAACGAATGTGGAGGAGGCAAGGCAAGAATGTAAGGATCGTGATGTATGCCATTCCGTTGTCTCTGCCTATCCCATTAGGGAGCCAGCGTGAAGATGTGTTGCTTTTTCCCAATCATCGTAATCATAACATTTATAAGGTGTAAGTTATTGAAAGGTAGCGCCGCACACCTCCTTCACTAGAAAGAAAGCTTTAGTTACAGCTACTATGTCCAAATGTAGCTGTCAAGCTAGTGAAATCATCACTGGCAACACTAGTATTAACTAAAGAAATATTATATCAAAATTATATGACTATAAATACACGTTGGTACACGTGCTGTAAACACGCAGGTGAAACATAGATGTGGCGCATGGTAGAATGAAATGAATGCGCCGTGATGAGCCGTAAAAAGAGAACGATTAAGGGATGAAGCTACTCCGACGCTATCAAACACTTCAGAGGCGCTAATTGGTGGGCCGTTTGAATCAACGCTTTGAGTTGTCTGGGCTGGAGGAATAAAATATTTTTTCTTACGACAACAGCACGAACGCAGGTAGCAGGCAGTTTGCATCATTGTAGGTTAGGATCTCTTTCTTAACTTTTTGTTTAACCTAATGTTAGGTTAGAGGCAAGGTCGTATCGGTCCCCACCTATTTGTAAATAGAACACAATGACGGTTTTTTTTAATTCTCATTCCTTTAGTTTTTTTATAATATAAGGGGAGAAATGAGAAATCGGAGCCTCTCTACGACTACTGACGCCCATGAACATCTGCATAATTAGTATGCCGTTGCCCTCCTTTTCACCTCCCCACCCCAATGGGCCACAGGCTTCTAAGGCATAGAAGAAGAAGGACTCTAGAGAACGCTGCATATATCTACATATATAATGTGACGTCACATAGCCTATAACCATCAGCAGATCATGATGTTTCTAACGACACCTTACAGTCAAATTATGATAGGCAGTTTCAAAGTTAACAGGGAATAAATGAACATACATCTATACCGGTCAAAATCATAATCTTCCTAGTTACTTCGCCGTAGTCAGGTAAAAATAGAGGTAAGTTTGTATAACGTTTATTTCACCTAAAAAATGACTTGGCCTAATAGATATAGTCCATTTGACATGAGAAAGTCTTAGAGACATATACATTTTTATATTACATATGAAATTTGGATCCATAAGTAAATGAGTATTATATATCAACTACACAACCAGAAAACACCAATACAATAATGACGATAAAACTGACACGCAGACTGTACTTAACTGGTAACTTACTTAAAGGTAGCATAACATGAACTTGTATGTTTAATCATGACTTTACTACGTCTGATGATGTTCATGACTGGATAGGACACTGCTAGGTTGAGGCTAGCTATGGTTCAAGCCTTGTCGTGGCGGTGCGGCTTAGTAGCCTGGGGTGAACCCAGGCGAAGCCAATTGAACCAAGGGGGATCTTTGCACCCCTCTTATAAGAAGAGGGAGCTTAAAGATCAGGAGGAGGAATCTCTCTCGGTACCCCTCTTATAAGAAGAGCGTCCCCTCTTCTAAGAGTAGCAGGAGGTGGAGCTTTTGCTCACGGGGCAAGGGGCGAGGATGGGAACTTCACCCCATTGCACTGCCCCAAAGTCGGTGGGATTGTCTAGTAGTGCTGGGCAACCCCATCTATGGAGGTGGAACTGGTCCCTTAGGGGGCTGACTAGCCGTCGAGGTGCCCTGATGATTGTTGTCCCGAGGCACCACACCCTGGGCGACACTGATGGCACTCGCGGTGGTTTTTGTGGGTATTTGTCACTATCATGTGCCGCGCGTAAATGAGATTCCCCGCGTCATCAAAAAAAAGAAAAATAAAGGTTGAGGCTAGCAAGCGTGCATCATTGAGCAGTTTGACTTATTTTATTTCGTTCCGGTTTAACATAATTTATATTTATTAAAAAATACAAATGCAATAAACACTATTACACCGAAAAGAACCGTGATGATAAACGTAAGACATACATACATACACAATAAGGTGCATAATATTAGCACCTTATGTTATGTGTTAAATCAACTAGGTAACAATTAGGTACTTACTATATCGTTATTCTTCTCAAGGGTAATCTGTTATTATTTAATTACACAAAGCCGCGTGATATGGCAAACCATAATTAAACTATATTAGAAAATCTAATAGCCGGACAAACCAGCCATTTGAAAGATATACTCATTCAAACTACTGTGGTACCAAATTATTTGCGTATTTTGTCCTTTGACCAGCATTAATACGGGAAACTCCATATACAACCGGGATTTTTCATTATTTACCTACGTTCTGTTTGGCCTGATTCTGATATGTATAGAAAATAACCCAAATGTTTTGTCCGGAGTATAATATCACAATCAAAATATTGACTTAAGTGAACATGAAAGAAAGACAGCGAAGGAAACTTTAGAACAGCAAGTAAAAATGTGTATGACAAACAGGCAAATAATTTCAATATTCTGAATCTTAAAGACGGGTTGTGTTCTTTGATTTTAAGCACTTTCCATTTTTTTATAGAATCCCTATTCTATGCAAAATGCCAAATGAGCAATCGGAGCCTGACGACTACCGACGCACATGAATATCCACTTCATTGCTATGCCGATGCGTTGCCCTCCTTACGCCCCCTTTAATATTCATGTCTTAAGTTTACGTGAATGTTACTCGTTACATCAAAACTACTTTCACAGATTCTATTGCGGTTTGTTTAATTGCTCGACCTTTCATTCTTGGATGGAACCACTCACGACCATGGTAGCTGTAAAGCTTCTAAAACGTCGGGCTACTTTCCATTTACTATAGGCACTTACTGCTTAGTTACTTAACTGTTATTTACTTAGTTCGTATAGAATCGAAATAAGAACATTCGAGTTATTTTAAGTAAATATAAAAATAAGATTTCGAGGGAAGTTTTAAGATTACGAGCAAGTACAAATGAATTGAACCACACAAAAAATGGTATTCTATCTTGAAGGCAGCTCTCATAGCTGTCGATTTTCAAAGGTAAGTTGTTAAATGATCGCGGAGCACAGACACCCCGCGTAATCAAGTGATTGCCAAGTGCGCTGCGGTACCTTTATCTATCAATGTAAATTGCCATATTTTTATCTTTTCCCTGTTTGCTAGCGGCCACTGACGAGCAGGAAACTGACATAATATGCTATGATGAGTGTACTTACGGCCACCGGATCGAGAAGGATAAAATAAATGGGCAAGATAAAGAGAACCTGATGCGACCTCTACCAGGACAACACGGCACCGAAGGCACACAGCACAATCACAAATAAAATGGTATATTCACCAGCAAACAGCATCGAGAAGTTGGTAAACGTGCCCGACCGACTGAGGTAGTCGGCGGAGCCCTTGATATCAAGCATGGCGCGGATCAGGTCGAGCGCATTCTGTCCGTACGTGCGTCACGCATCGCGTACCCAACTACGGTACTCCGGTGTCGCCGCGTCGTAGGCGGTGCGGGAACGAGGCCCCGCCCAAGCTCCGCCCCTTTCACCCCCACAGCACTCCCCACCAATAGCGCAACACTCCGGCTAATCTTTATCAGAGAAAAATAAACAGAGGTGGGGGGAGATAATGACGTAGCGCTTCGCCGGCGCTGGTAATCACGCCGCTTTGTGGGCCACGACAGCCTGTTAGCGAGCTTATACGACTATGGTTTGGCGAAAATTGAATGCTTTGTGCTGTTTTCAGTTTTTCTGTTGGAGATATAGAGTCTTACGACAGAGGGATCCGATGCTGCGGTGCTTTTATGCGTTCATTTTGCTTCCAGATTGTAATTAAGATTGCATTCTAAAAGTCTAGTATATTTTTTTGTTGCGGCGTTATCTATTTAAGAAGATTCTTACATAACTTACGTGTCGTGTCTGATAAAGAATGCAAAGATTATATAATAAATGTGATAACATGGAAGTTACAAGATTACCTTCTCTTCTTAATATCTATTTGAAACCACATTACAAAAACCAGTTGCGCAACTTATAAATTTTTTTAATTTTTAATTTCATAAAATTGAATTGAAACGATACTAGGTATAAGAGTTTTATGTTACATTACAACTGAATAGAGCTGGCATGGCCTGGGCGTTAACGGTTGTTGAGATAGTACTGGCATATACTGATGGTTATGCTGTCGGGTTTCGTTTAGTTTCTAAGAGTCAGCAGGGGCATCCTTTCATTTGTGTATGTCAATGGACTTCAGTAGTGTCTAAAAGTGTCTTAAGTAGGTAACCGGTTAAGCTGCACTGAACATTTTCGCCAGCAAAAAAAAAAAGCTAAAAGACTCCTATTTCAATATCAATTTTAGTAACAGAAAATATATCACTCAAAGTAATTGATAAATTTAGTCTAATACAATCCCGAAAGCTTTTTCTAATCTTATTTAGCGAGCGCTTGCTAACTAGTTTTAAATTTGTAAACTGCGCAGACACGCCACGTCGCCATATCTGTACAAATATTACCCAACTGCACCAACTCTCTCTCTGGCCGCCGTACAAATATACCGTACTAATCGAAATCGTTCCATTTCGTATTTGAATTTGGAATTCAATTTGAAAACAATTTCTATCACACCGATGATCTCAATAACATTTTCTATATATGGATTGCTGACGCAAATGGAAGATTTTCCAAAAACATTTACTTAGTAAGACTTGGGTTAACACCCTTGATTTTCAGCGTAGGGCGGCAAACGAGCAGTACGGAATTGTGATGACTATATTCGCCCTTTATATCTGCATAATTATTATGTACTCTATATGTCATCTTACCAAATGGCTGATATCACCCGTCGAACTCAGAAACCGTACGTGACGCGGCCAGTGTGAGCGTGAGGTACCTTCCCGATAGTGTCGGCCCATTTCAACTACATTGCAGCATAGGTCTACATCTTGCTAAATCATTGATATCGATCTTAAGAAAATTGCTCTCCAGTTACGGTTACACTAAATCATCCAGTTATGATTAGGATAACTGTATCCCTCTGAAGAAATCACTGGACAGATAATGATTACATTCTCATACAGCTTCTCTACGTGTAAACGTTGTTTCTTAGTATTGCAACACCCCCATTAGTCACCCGTGATCTACAAACTAGAATTTTCTGTTGACATTGAACTTACTATATATATACTTTTTGTGGTTATACATAAAAATAACTCCTAGTGTCCGAAAAAACTGAACTGATTTTAATGCAATTAAGGAAAACAGATGAACTTTCGAATTGTTAGGTGTGTTTATTAATCAATATATCAACTACCTTAAATATTTCTATAGCTTAGGGACCGGAGGCCCAGTAGTGATTTATAGCAGATACGTCACACTCCTTCATCCCATCCCAATCGATGGGCTACCGGCAACTCGATAACTACACGAAACGCGAGAGCGTAGCTATTACTTTAGCATAGCAGCGGTACATGAGCGAGAGATACTTCCCCGGCCGTGCTTCCAAGATGCGGCCCAATGCAGCAATCAATCTCTTACTAAAACTGCTTTATTGACATGACAGTCTCGTTTTTATTTAACATGAATGTTACCTTAAATAAGGCTATAAGAAACAAAGCTACAGCCGAATCGTTTGGCAAATGCACATTATTTCATTCTTTTTAATTCCATTCTGTATCTGTACTCGGCAATAAAGGCGACATTTTCCGTTTTTTTATTTTTTTAATAAATTGCGCTACTGTCTACCTTCCCCTATCTTTCCGATTGTCCATATAATTGGTAAAAATTTGGGCGTATTGTCTAATTTTTTTCATGTGTTTGTTCATGATTTGTTTGTTTAATAACAACATATTTAAATGCCTCTGTGTTTTGCATTTTTATACGAAATTTTAATGTTAGGCGTCTTAAGTTCTGAATTTCATTCATTTCCTACCAACATATTAGTGGTGCCATTATCAGTTTAATTATTGATGATTACAGTGATAGACGCACTAGTAGTAGTGTGAGTAGGTAGTAGGAGTAGATAGGACAGTAAGAGGTAGTGCCATGTTGCATTAAAACATAATGGGGCCGGCACTACTAGGAGGACATTTAAAAGTATTTTTATTTATTTTTTGGTACTCGGTTCCTGCTTACTGGTCTAAAGCTGATAATCTGGTTATTATTTATAATAGTAAGCTGGTGAAAGCGTTACGACAGCTTCCGACACCAACGGAAGCTTAGCCGAGAGAGACATTACTGAAGATGGAAAGTGAGAGAGAACGTTAGTTATTATATCTCTTGCGTTCTTCTAGCCACTGCATCGTGGTCTAATAGCAAGCATGATCAGCCACAGCCTACAGATCCTGGAGTTCAGGGTCAGACCAAAAAAATAATTAGTAATTCTAATAACCATCCGGAGTCTTGAGTGTTAGACGGCCTCCTACCTGTGGACCTGACGACTTTATTTATGTGGCGGGGAGGCGCTGGATGCAAGTGGCTATGGCTCTCTAAGGGAGTGGGCTATGTCCAGCAGTCCATGTCGTCCGGCTGGTGATGATGATAAGGATCCGGAATCCAATACCCCGTGCATAAAGATCACGCTATGCGGTCGTGTTGGATTGCCATCCACACGCAGGGGAACAGAGAGTGCACTTGTGCCCTGTAATACGTCCTGCCTGGTTGGCTAATCTATATACTATACAATTAACTAATAATTGTATAATTATAAAACTGCTAATGTTTAGGGAATCACAGAAGAAATAAATGGTCCGCCTGTCCTTTTTACTCAGTAATGCCTCTACGTATTACTGAGTAAAAAGGACAGATGGAAAAGGTATCAATCGGTCATTCACTTTAAATATGGACTTTAAGAAAACACTTCGAAATAGTTTTTACGTCACACAAGTGTGGATGTAAGGAGTGGAATGGTTACTTCAAGCGGTATGAACCAGCATAGATACGAGTATATTAAAGTAGGAAGTGACGAACTGACAAGTCACACTGTCTGCTATCGCACCATAGCTGACTTTATCCTTTCACACTTTTATTCATCTGTATTTTTTGTCTTTTAATACATAAGAAGACAAGCGTCAGTATTTCTAATAAGTACCGCCGCCCATAGATTGATAAGAGTAATTGCTATACAGATGTGGTGCCATCTCTTCATCTTTCCTCTCTGTGGGTCACTGGGTACACTAAAAAATTGTCAACAAAACGTGGGTATCTGATCTAGGTGATACTGCAGAATTTCTTGGTACAAGTTGGCGACCCTACGTATGCATGGTGTTTAATATGGAACACCATTACAAGCGCCATTCGTTACACCGGGTCCCCCCACTTTCAAACGTCATTTCTGATTATATATTTTCTTTAGTTTAAAATTTACTTTTTTATCCAGGGCTGTGTTCGTATAAATACAATAATTTTTCAGTTTCGTTATATAAAAAAATGTTCTTTGAATTTATTAGAGAACTCAGTTTCATTACTTCAATAATTGATAAAGTTCAGTAAGAATTTCTCTAAAATCAAACCTAACACAGACATTTACATTTAGAAACAGTATAAGCACTCGTTTAGCAGATTACATGTCACCCCGAAGTTTCATCCTATATCCATCCGCGCTACATAGCCTACATATAGCATTCCTCGATAAATCTTTATGCAACACAAAAATAAGTTTTCAATTCGGGTCGTTAGTACCTGAGATCTGAGATCAGCGTCAGCGATCAGCTTTTTATTTCAAAGGATGTTAAAGATCGCTTACACAAGAACACCTACAAATACCCTTATTGTTCCGTTAACTACCCCAGGAGACTGGTTTGAGAGTTTAACACTTCTGTTAATGAGTACAAAAATATCATCGCTCAAAGAACTTCAAAACATCACAACAACAGTTGCTGATGGTGAATAGAATTTGAGCCTACAGGTGTGCTCTCTATCTAGTCCGTATACAATAGCCTGTTATGCTTTTCTGTACAAAAATAGACAGTAATGAATTTCTGGTGCTAGCAGTGGAATAATCCATTGTTTGCTCTCAGTTTTAACAAGCAAATTCATTATCACAGCTCAAATGTGCCGCCAGCTGTTCATCTCAACATTGTGGGCGTTTTGAAAATGTCTGTGCTCATGAGAAAACTAATTGTACTGTTTGAATGCTATTCGTTGTTCTATTCCGTGCTATTGTACGTTTGTTATGTAAAAATTGTACTTACGAGTTAAAACATGATTTTAATATATTTAAAGGAGTCCTTCATTTTATTTAAAACGCTGTGACGGTTTGAATGCTGTACGCTTGCGCTTCTCATATATTTAACAAGTTGATTTGTAGTTGGATCTTAGTTTAGTAAGATTATAAAATGTTAATATATTTGAATGACTACGAAGTGCTACAATTCGCAGCACCTCGTAGCACAGCTCAATAGTACCCGGTGGTAACTACATGCAGTGGTCGAATTATGCATATATTCGGCAAGGGATGCTGAGTGTTAATGCAAATTCGCTTCTTTTGAAGTGAAGCCTTTTGTTTTTTTGTTGTAAAATGCTGCTTTTGACGACTATCGACGCCCATGAACAACCGCATAATTTTTATGTATTTTATGTATTTTTATATATGCCCTTCTTTCCTCCTACACAATGTTACTTACTCATAAACAGCACGAAACTCGTCAGAATAACTGCCAATTTACTGAGATGTGGGCGAGAGTTACCTCCCCGGTAGTGCCGGCCCAATTCCGATGTAATGCAGTGTGCCACTAAAATAGTATACAAATTTGCTTCATTTATTGAGAATAAAGTGATTTATTCATTTGGATTTAAGTCATGGCGATCTATAAGAAATGCCTAGAATTAAAGCAAAGTAAACTGAGGACGAACATTAATTTTCATGGAAGTCAAGTGGTTCAAAGGCGGGGAAATATTACAATTTGCTCGAGCGGCCACAAGTTTGCTCAAATCGACGTCTTGTTTTTAAACAGTATTCAGTAGATTGTGTAAAATCGCTTCTGAACATGTCTGAACGTGTCTATAGTGCACAGTCTGGTGTATATAGCGGCGTGATCGATGTTGGTGCGACGTTGCCGCGCCGCACTTCCGGTACGCTGCCGCTATGATAGCGCCTCTGAGCCTCTGACTTTTCCATTTTCTTGTCCACCTACATCTGTCTATAAGACTATGAGCGCGGTATGTGCTGTTTCGGTCTATCCGTAAATTCAGTACATTGGAAATTTCTTTTGAACTCTTTTTTTTTTTGTAGTCAAATGATTTGAGATCCAAAGCGATTTTTAACTTACATTGCCTTGATCGTCCGCTGTTTAACACAGGCTTTCATTGAAGGACGAACGTGATGAACCAGAAAAAGTCACGGAATGGATAGATAATTATGACCTCACTACTGTAATCCCACAGCGCGTTGTTGGATACAGGAGAAAATCAATCGTAGCACCTGACACTTTTTTATCCCTCCAATGATGTTGTGTCATACATCTCTATATTAGAAGGTACTGCCGAGGATGATATTGATGTCCATTTATGAGTTCAGATCGTGATGCACACTCACGTTATCATGATTCGTCATTAGATTCTCAGGAATCTTGTACTCCGTAATCATATCAATCAATGATCGTAAGCGACAGTTACGCTGTCACATTCCGTATAGTTTGCGAGTACCGGTGATCCAAGGACAGGTGGGAGGAAGGAGTGAATGTGAGGAAGTTAATGGGCGACGGTAGTCACCGAATGGCTTTGATTGCTTGCTCGTCCTCCTATGCTATAAAAACATGAAGTATGCAGATTGCTGACACGTGCATAGCGTAATAGGTTGAAGTGCCATGCTGCATTGTAGTGGAATTGGCCCGAAACAATTGCCTCAAAGTGACGTCTTCGGTGTCGCGTTTGTGCTGTTTGTGAGTAGTCGGTGGACTATTAGAGAGGAGGGAGGGAGGGAAAGTAGGGTAACACATCGGCGTAGGAACTATGCGGATGTTCATGGGCGTCGGTAGTTGAACAAAGGCACCCATTTCTCGTTTTGGTCCTCTATGCTAATAAAAAAAATCCGCTTCAATAGCATCCGAGAGCTTTCATTTGAAACGGAGGCTTCATAAGGCACGATAGGAAGCTAATAAATTTGTAAACATTCCACCAAAATTGACTCAGATAACTCAGATGTACAAAAATGTATTAGTGACTCAATAAAAAATAAATTTCAAAACCTGATTTGATTCTAGAACCGGTCAGGACAACGTCTGCCTGGCCCAATTAGATTTGTCATACATAATGACATCTCCGGCTAGTAATCCCGGAGACGTGATTCTATTGGAAAATGGTTCTGCTCTAAGTAATCAGACTAATTTTCAGATGAAATGTTGCCCTATTTGAGCATGTCCACTTAAAGATTGAACTATTCCGAACTCCGAATTGAACCCCGTAGTGCAATGACTACCGCCTCCCGCATTATTTCATATGGGTTATAGACGTCCGAGTTCACTGTCTGTTTATTGTACGCACTTGGTCCCTGAAATTAGAGGTGTGTTTGTGTGTGCGTGTATGTGTGTGTGTGTGTGGAATGGACAGGCCGCGTTACTAGCAGAACCGATAACCTTTGGGGAAGGCAGATTCTCAAGAGGCGGTCCCTCCCGGAACGGCCTCATACACGGTAGACCGACGACTTAAGGTGGCGGGGAGTCTTTGAGTGCAATTGGCTCGGGACCGTGACCTATGGCACTCTATTCTCTGTGGCGCCTAAGTATTCATTTTCGAAGATGTACTGCTAAGTTTACCTAAAAAATTATGATAGGCCGAATTTAATACAACGCTCGAATCAAATAAATTTTGTATTTTTTTCAAATATTTGTATTTTTTAAATAATATTTGCTATATCAAAATTTTGTAGAAATATTTGTTATATCAAAGTTCAGTAGAAATAATTTTTAAATTAAAATCTAGCAGAAGTACTTGTTATTTAAGATTTTTGTGGAAATATTTGCAATAAAATTTCTACAAAGCTTTAGTATAGCAAACATCGATCAAGACGCGTCAAAGTGGTAAGCGTGTTTACGTACATGTCGTCTTCGACGGCGCGTCGCTTTATCCGCACTTAATTTAAAATTAATACAAGCAGGCGGTGCCACGGAAATGAGTTTAGAGCGAGGGGGATGGAGCGAGACGAGGTTGCTACGAATTAGTTACAATTCGATATTCCCTAAACCGGGTAAGGCTTCACGGGTTTATTCATGTACGTTTAATGCGTTTATTAATGGTTATGGTATAATTTGTAGTACAATCATGAAGCTAATCCGTGACATAACGATGCAACTTTTGAATGAAAAACTTCTTAAGCGGCTCTAGGTAGACGTTTATATCAGCATAGAAAAGTGTTCGCGTTGACTTTTTTTCACCTTTGGTAAATGTCCCTCTCGGACACATGACACAGCTGTCGCGTTCCGTGTGGTTTGTGCGTAGCCAGTCCATTGGATGGAAGGAGGGAAGGAGGATTATATTAAAGAAAACTACAAATATCGAGAAAATGTTTACAAGCATGCGTTGCCCTCAGACTCCTTCTCCGTCAATAGTCTAGCGGAAACTCGTACGAAACGCGAGATTTTAGTCGTAACTTTAGCCCACGTTTATGTCGGAGTAATTTAATACAATTAAATAAAGTCACCCAATGTCTACCTCCTACGAACACGTTAGCAACATGCCGAGTAGCTCGGGTAAGCGGAGCGATGCTAACTCGTGGCAGTGTCGCGCGGCGCTACGCGCAACTACTGATACTGTGAGGTTTTGATACTGTTAAGTTTTTACCGTTTACTTCTCCTGAAACTATTCCAAGCCCGCTGCCTTCCGTGGTATAAACATATGAGGTGTAAAATCGTGAAAAGTTTAACGAAAGGCTTCATTGCGCATACTACCCTTACGAAATTACGTCACCTGCACACCTGTTATTTCAAAATTGGAAGGAATAAACTCCAGTTCGGACTTGGAGCTGACACATAGATCTTTTTTTAAGAATTCTATTGGATGTCCATATCTATTATACCCCGTTTACATTCAGCTATTTCCATTTCATTTCGCGCCGACGTGCTCACTTCTTTAATGTTACATTTATATTCAGACCATACCGCTGTCCCTCGCGCTGCTGGAAATAATTCTGTCAATGTGGACGTAGAATGAGGTTGTATGTATCAACGTTGCTCTCTTTAGTCAATCCCGCCGCTGAGCTATCCTTACGTACTGCAAATTCACGCTGAGTTTACCAATGGAATCCCACAATAGAAGTGTGTTTCACTGCAATGCAAGAATTGTAACAAAAAAATAATTAAATGCTATTGTAATTTCTCATAATAGTAGGATGTCCTAAGATTGCAAAACGATCTTATATACTAAGTAAATGTCATTAAAATTTTGTGTATTTTTTAATGGATTATAAATGTGAAATAATTAGACTGCTGACGAGAGACTCATAAGATGAATTCTTGCATTTTGACAAATTTTAAAGAGGTTTAAGCAATCTTCTCTCTGTACATTGCTGTCTATTTTTTGTATGCTACAAACGAGACATGTGGCTCAGACTACTCGTGACTATAAACGGCTATTAATATCCAAATAAGCAGGCGCTCCTTCTTTTACACCATCCCCTAAATGAAATTTAATTAATATATCGATTTTTTTATTAGGTATTTTTTTATAGAATAGGGGGCAAACGAGTAATCGGTGCTTTTTACGACTACCAACGTATGGAAGTTCGTGGAAACATTTACATAACTATTATACCGATGCGTTACCCTCCTCCAATGTGTCACCGGTTACTAACAAACCGCACAAAACGCGACAATGAAGATGTCACTTTATTATGTGAGCGAGAGGTACCTCTCCGGTCTTGCCAGCCCGATTCCGTTGCATAGGAGGATGTAGTGCCGTGTACTGTGCAAGGTACTACCTCTTCCAAGAGACTGTACAGGAAAAAAACTTAGAAATATTCCAACTTAGCTGTTCCAGTATGTTTTACAATTTAAATTACTGTACAAAAACATTTTACAAAAAATGAAATAAATTACATATTGACTGTGGATCCATTGACCCGCTATGCGGTTTTAATATTACCATTAAAAAATTAGAGGTTGCAGGTATAACGACTAGGAATATTGCGTAAGTCTCTCTCTAATGCCATTATTTAGAGGTTACAGGTATAACGACTAGGAATATTGCGTAAGTCTCTCTCTAATGCCATTATTTAGAGGTCGCAGGTATAACGACTAGGAATATTGCGTAAGTCTCTCTCTAATGCCATTATTTAGAGGTTGCAGGTATAACGACTAGGAATATTGCGTAAGTCTCTCTCTAATGCCATTATTTAGAGGTTGCAGGTACAACGACTAGGAATATTGCGTAAGTCTCTCTCTGATGCCATTATTTAGAGGTTGCAGGTATAACGACTAAGAATATTGCGTAAGTCTCTCTCTAATGCCATTATTTAGAGGTTGCAGGTATAACGACTAGGAATATTGCGTAAGTCTCTCTCTAATGCCATTATTTAGAGGTTGCAGGTATAACGACTAGGAATATTGCGTAAGTCTCTCTCTAATGCCATTATTAATTATACTTTAACTAAACAACTACACCAGGGTTTTATAATTGATCACCGTTAGAGGTATTCCTGTTTATGAAATAGGGAGGCATGCATGGCACTACCTCCTCTTTAGCAGCATCTAGCGCATGTCAAACTACCGTCCGAAATATTTCTGCGGACGCTGCACCACTACTTTCCATTGCTGCATGGCGTAATTTTTTTTATAAAGGGGCCAACGAGAAATCTAAGCCCTTGTATGTCTACCGACGTTCATGAACATTCGCATGATTGTTACGCAGATGCGTTGCCGTCCTATCATCACCCACCCAATGGGCCACCGGCTACTCACTTTACGCCGGAAAGTCATAGCGGCGTATGTATAATAATTTGACATAACTTTCAATGGAATTTGCTTGTTATTCTTAAGACTGAGCAATCGTGTGTATCTTAAAGGCTAGATACACACACTTTCGGGGTGTCTGTGGTAAGCGAAATTTATAACATTTAAACTCATATTTATATACATTGTGGTAACTGTTCTTGGCGGCTTTGTTTCACTCATTCCTGACATTCATTATATTTAATAACGCTTCAATGTGTCTCCCTATATCCTTTCCACACGGCCGCATTCAATAATCATTCGATACTTGTTAAGCCTTTCGGTAAAAAAGAAAGTAAAAGAGTAATTGTATATTTATATTTGAAATAACTAGATTCTATTTGAAAGAAGTCCATAATTAAAAAATCAACCTAATGCGCACGACTTTAAGTAATTTTTTCACTAAGTGAATAATTTGTGCACATCTTCTGTACGGCCGGTTTTAAGACGCTGACTGTGTATCTTGATATTTTTGTAATCAATGTATATATCATTATTCTATTTGTAATACTGTATACAACATTTATAATACTGTATGTGACGAACATTAAAACAGGAATAAAGTTTTGAAGTAAAATAAACCGAACCGTAAACTGGGAGCTGGCAAATAAAGCGACGTCTTATTGAAAAACTTTCTGTGTGCATACTTTAATTAGTTTACCAGACTTCGGAGACACTCTTGTGTAGGTGCTAGGAACTCATTACAACTTCTCCCGTACTACAACTAACCAAAATGATTGAAGGTTTGAAAGATATATAAACAAATTTATATTGGAATCTGTGTTTGACGATATGCAACTATCGCGTAGATGGGACGTTCATTAATTATGCAATGCTCAGTTCCTCTAGCGGTGGTATTAATCTTCCATTGTAATTGTACACGCCATCGACTACGGCTAGATACATCGTTTTCTCTGGTTTAGAATTTTAGATGAGATATAACTTATGTACACCTAGTAGCGGATAATCTATTTATACTTACCAGTGTTCGCCCGGAGAGCGAAATTCGATAGTAATTGTAAGAAACAAACAACAACAAGAATATAACATTCGACTTTTATACCAAGTTAGGAATCCTGTTTGTGATTTTCCATTGTACTCTTGTTCCTCTCAGTAATCAATCTGTGAATGCAATTCGTCGATTATCACCTTTGGCTATTATCATTCTTTCGAGAAACTAGGTCGCTGGTACTCGAACAATAGTCCGTTGCAACTACCGTCGGCTTCACCTCCGGACGTCGCTGTCTCCGCTCCCCGCCGCCATTTCCTGTGGGAAGGCCCCGGGGCAGGGGGAGGAGGGTGCTTCCGAGCGCGCCCGCAACTACAATAGACCCTTTATATCTTCCTCCCGCTAATCTAGTCGCTGATAATGTGACTAAAGCTGCCTTAGTGGTTCTGGGTGTTAAAAGTTTTTGGGCGTTACAAAAGGGTATTTGATATTTATGACATGTAATGTATAGTGGGTATCTTGGAATCTGTCACTTCCATTGATAAAAAGTAGGGCTTGTTTAGCCCTACTTTTTTATCAATGGAATCTTGGTTCCATTCACAATAACAATGCAATTATTAATTTGGATACCGAAAGTTTCTAGGTAACATTCTCTATTATAATAATATATACACGGTGTATGAGTGTTCCTAATCCTAAAAGGATATGAAGACAAAAGACTACAAGAAATGTAACCATAAATAACTTTTACACTGCATCAATAACGTAGATAACATTTTTTCTTTTTAACATGGGCTAATAGGAAGGTTAGTTCTATAAAATTACTTGAAATATATATCAAAGTATTGAGCTTAAATAAATAATTTATATAATCTTTCCTTAAAAAAATATTTACATACTCTTATTAGGATAAAAAAAGAGCAGTTTCCATATCAGCGCCATCTACACCATCGTCTCGGACCTAAGTAGCTAGCACATGTCACTGCAGATACATACTAACCCAAACAGAGCCATCTATCGCAATCCACCGGGACTACGTCTACTTTCGAAACCATGTACT
>JAFELO010000569.1:250269-274545 GCA_017140195.1 Eumaeus atala | reverse complement strand
GGGGGAGTCATATATTTTCTATTGAAATCCTATTCATTTATCGGAATCAAATAATTAATCATTATGCAAATAAGATAATCAACTCTATAATAATAAAATATATTTTCTATACTATCCGGGGGCAAATGCGCAGTCTAAGCATTTTTATGTATGTCTTTGCTTTTGTAGAAATAAAACCGCGCGTATGCTACGCGTAATTTTATTTTTACAATTTGAGAAGGCAAACGAATCCCGTCACCATAAGGTGACTTCAGAGAACTATAAATATCACCAGAAGTAGCATTTACATGTTCCAAGAGGATCAAAAATTATCACATCCATTATCCACACAAAGATAATTACTTTATATTCTGTTCACGATGCGATGGTATATGACATGTGATAGGCACTACCAGTCTGTATCCAAAGTGTGATCATCATGTTCAAGTCAAAACTAATAGTATTAAGTAGAAAATCTTAATACTATTAGTTCTTATCACGTGCGTGTTACACACGGTGTAGTGTATTCTGAATCCTTGGCGAAAACATTTTTATGTAATAAAAGAGGGCAAACGAGAAATCGAAGCCTTTTATATATCCATGGACCTAGACAACCACATAACTGTAGTGCAGATGCCTTGCCCTCTTTTCCGCCTCTTCTTAACGGTGGCCACCATTAAAAAAACGACATCAGAAGTTCTACTCACAAACCGATCGAAACTCACTTGAGGTTTCTCTCCAAGCGTACCTCTTCGGTTGCGCGGGCCCAATTCGACAGCAATACAGCACGACACTATTTCTTGCAATATCCTTACCGAAGATTGCGTTTAAGAATAACAGGAAAGACATTAAATATATAAATAGGAAATAAAAAAGAGGCAGACACCCTATTTTATGTAATCGGTTAAAAAATATCTCATTAAAAACATGAACAGTGTGTACTATTTCCCATTTACTTTTTCTCGGCCTTCAATTTGAGTTGTAATTGTGTATCTAACATTAGCATATAATCTAAGTATTTACCTCCCCAAGGGGTATAACTCAGGTACCACTGCGTGTACATGTCATAATCTTCTGCGTCAGTTGGTACAGCTTCCTCGTAATTCAAGACAGCATTAATTATTTCAATTGGTTTTAGGGGCTTATGGTATAATTCTGCTACACGTTTAGGGCATAGCAGGGACTCAATTACTTTTCTAATAGTGTTGAGGTCGTAGCCACGTAATACCTGTGCGACGCTGTGCACGTTAAATTCGCGATCTAACGCGTGAAACTTCATTAGGATTTGTGTTAAAATGTAAGATAAACTACCATAATCTGATCTCGGTATCATAATAACCTCTGGAAAAGCTTTACACAGCTGAGGTTTCTTAGCCAACCAAGGTTCCGTGGCGGTACCGATGACAAGTATTTTTTTCGTTGTACCATGCAACGGTTTAATGACCTCTTTGAATAAATCCTTTGATATTCGCTGTGGATTAAGTAACTTCTCAGCTGGTGGTACTTTTTTATAAAATATTTTGTCAGCATTTTCGATAAGAATTACCGTCGGTTCCATTAATTTACTTATTTTATTTATATATGTAAACATCGTCTTCCAATTTTTGGGGCCTGGATATTTATTATATATATTAAAGGGCGACAAGTCTATTAGAATGGAATTTGTTTCAGTTGCTACGGCATAGGCTAATGTTTTTTTTCCAGTGCCTTTACTTCCAACGAGTAGTTGAGTTCGCCAAACTTCTGGGCATTCACTGCCTAGTGTTAGAAGGCAGCGAATCTGTACTTGTTCTTTAACGTCACCTAGACAAGGCGGAGGAAACTTTGGTGTCCACAAAGTAGCCCTATTATCAGCAGCAGCATAATTTTTCTCTCCCCAGTAATCGTCAAGAGTGATGTGTGGATATTTTCGAATGATTCCTTCATCAACTAAAGATTGAAACATAGCAGCTGGATGAACTTTTTCTGGTTTTGGTGGTTTAAGCACTTTTGGCTTTTTCCTTTTCATCGTTACAGGAAGATTTCGAACTCCCGCGTTTTTGTAATCTTCTCTGAGCGCTTTCCTAAGCAAATTCAATTCTAGTCTCATCATCTCATCAACGACGGGCCTTACTTTATATTGCAATTCTTGATATGCTGACTCAGTTATTAATTCTATAATGAAACCTTTTAAAATATTGTCTACATTATAAGGAGCCTCTAAGTCCTTCCATTGGCTTTCGTAAATATTCCAGGCATTTTCAATCGGCTCCAGACATTTTCCAGCTTTAATATAAACACCAGGATCGTTTGCAGGATTAAGTCGCTGTCTTTTGTAATCAGCCAATCGCTTTTGTTCTCTAATTTTAGCTTCTAATTCCATTTTCTTCATTTCTGCTATTGCTGCCTTTTTTTCTTCCTTTATTTGCTGTTTAGTTTTAGGATTGCCTGCTTCTTGTGCCAAACGCTTTTCTTCAATATTACGCCATTCAACATACTCAGGAATAGTTAACGTTTCCCCTTTCACAATCAGTATTGAGCCACCTTCCTGAGGCCAAGGAAACTCATCAAATTGTCGAACCTCATCATACCATTCACGAAACCATTGTCTTATCTCACTTGAAATTTCTTCCATGGCTTCATCTTGTTTAAACCTTAATACACGACTGTTTTCATTCAAATTTTTCTTCAACCATTCTTCAAAATACTTTTGCCTAAACTTTCGTCTTTCTTCCTTAACTTTTTCAAGTTGTATTTTCGCAGAAGGAGGCGACCAAGAAGGAAAAATCATTCCTAATTTCAATTTTAACGTGTTTTCTTTGACACGTTCACGCTTGAGGTGCATAAATCGTCTGTACAGTTTCTGAATATATCTAGCTGCCTTAATGCGTAATGATTCTTTCGCCTGAGGGGCCTTTAGACCTGCTAGTTCCAGGTATAAATTAGTATCCTTATTAAATTTTTTAGTATTTTCCCGTACAACATATCTTGATCGTTCCATTCTTTGTATATTAAGCAGGTGACTATTATATATATTTTCCGGAGTAAAATCCGATAAGTTGGTTTCTAATTTAGTAGAACTTACGTCATCTTTCGATTCTATATCTTTTTCTTCTATTTTCTTTACCGACTCCGTTTTTTGAGAATGGTGTAGAAAAGCATCCCCCAAACGATTTCCAGCAAAAATTTCATCAATGATTGTTTGCTGCTCTTTTTGTCGTATTTCAAACGGATAATGAAAGGGACAAAGAATTTGTATTTCTTGTGGTATCATGAGCAACTGCTGCAATGCATTTTCTGGGTAAGTAAATTCAAAGACTTCAACTTCTTCTAAAGTCGATTTCAGTTCAATTAAACGACATGTTACGGTATCTATTATACTTTTGATATAAGGTCTTCGTTGAACTTGCTCCATTTGATCATAGCAGTCACATAGCTTATTGTACAGTTCACAATACATACAATAAACTCTGGCAACGGTGTCAACAGCTGCTCCTTGTGGTTTGATTCCGACAGGTACAGTTGCAATATTTTGCAAGCGTTCATCTTCATGCAGCAGTAATTTAATTTGTTCCTTGACTTTGACCCATCGATCGTAGTAGTCTTTATTAGACATTTTGTTGAAAGTGTAACGTAGAATTCGCTCAAAATTTATACAAAAATAAAAAAAATGTTATTTTACGACGAAAGATTACTAATGACAAAACCTCATGTATTGACGTGTAATATATTTTTTTGCAAAAGCCAAAGAAGGACACTTAGAAGCAGTGGTTTGCTTTAGACATTTCTTACTATTTTTCGTCTTACTCCTTGTGTACAAACAGTTTATTTGATCGACGTCTTTCTCGCAAAAATTTTGATTACATGATTTTGATTACTAAGTATGAAATTATAAAATATATAATATCTTGTATATTCTTCTATTGTATGTGTATTTCTTGTATCTGTTCCTATAGGCAGGGGATCAACAATAAGCGCGCCAACCCCTGGCGCTGGTTACAATAAAAATGTTTCAAGTGCGCCTCCGTACGTTCCATTGAACAGAATCAGCGCACGCGTTCGTCGCTTGTTTCCGGTGAGCGCGTGTCGCTTTTTCAGATGTGTGCGACTTAGAAGCGATAGCGGGCAAGTAATTATAACTGACTTTTTCTTTACACTTAATCAAAAATAAAAATAATATTATTTAAAATATGCCAATATGTGTAGAAAGTGTTGGTTGTTTTACATTTATTGCGATTTTTCTTAAAACAGTCTAATTGTATTCCCTTTTGCTGGTCCACAGCTGAATAATTATTTAAATTAATATTTTAACAGTAACAGACTTTGTCAAAAATCTCATAGTACACATATATTGGTTTTAAAATGGAATGCTTACAATCCCCACTGATTTAAATTCTACCCGAATCTATTACTTGCTTCAACTTGTTAATCGTAAATACAAAGAAGGTGAGCCAACAGTGAGGCTGAGTTTAGACGAGGTGTTTCAATCTCATTCATTGATAGCGATATGATTACTGGCTAATGCTGATTATGATTAATAAAATTTATGATTTTTATGTTTATTGTAGGACTTCGAAAATGACTTTCTTCATAGTACTTACAATTGGTCGACTCAACAAAACACTATTTGAGGGGAAATACCTATGTACTGTTTATATTAAAATTAAACAATCCAAGAGTTCCCAATATCTGTAAAGAAAAAATAACATTTATCGCCCGCTCTCGTGACTTGGGAGATAGTTCCCAAATAGCATCGTTCAAAATGCAACGTAACAATGATTTATATAGTATTCCGTCCTATGTATTCATTACGGGTGTAGAAATTTAAGCCATTAATTTTGTTAACTCTGTCTCGGGTAATAAACTTGGCTTGGGACATTGAAAGGGATCAGATAAGTTTGTTCTACAGTTTTTACAAAACTTTTATATCATAAGGTGTTTATACATTTTATTTGCAGATTTTCATATCACAAATTTCAGTCTCTATAAAATATTGCAATGAAATGAATCAAATGCTCTAAAAACAGGAATAAGAATGTACCTACCATTGTTTGTTATAGAAGAGACGGTTCGAAATTGTATGGAGTCTAGTCTACCCCCATACACATGAGCTGCACATAAAATGAACTCATAGAATTCTCACGATATCCACACCGAGAGCCGTGAACAATGCGACACCGTTGCGAATTCGGGCACCACCTCACCAGTTACAACGAGGAGCGGAACCGAATGGCTTAATGAGAAACTCCCAGGGGATTGGCACCGATTATCCACGACGAGCTTTGATTACTAGTTTATGATACACGTGTGAATTACGTAAATACTGCTGAATCATAGTGACAACTATGGAATAGACTTTTTTATTGTGTGTATATGATCGATTTAGATATAGACATGGATTGGGCGATTCATGAGAATGTTTTTAGTGTTCATTTTGTTAAAGTATTCGACTCCTGTTATTCACGGGCCAAGCTGGGAACGTTAGTTTCAATATAAAAAAAATATGCGCAAATCGGGTTGTTTTGGTTTATTTCATAAACGTTTGATAGTAATTATCATCTACAATATTTTTTTCGTTTTCCTACTAATGAATATAACTTCTATTCGGATATTTTTGAGCGTCTACTTGGAAGCAGAAACCACTGCTTTGTCTCCCCCTTGTTTTTGTTGACGCGGGGAAACGCGTTTACGTGCCTTCACTGGCTCGGAGTAGGGTCTAGTGGTGTGTGGGGCTCGCAGCACATTGTAGTGCCGAATACCTGCAAAAACAACCTCGAGTGCCATCATTGCCGTCTTTGTTGAGGAGCCCCGGAACAGCAAATGATCCAGGGCCCTCGGAGGCCAGTCAGCCCTAAAGTAGACCGACTCGACCTCCAGAGAAGGGGTTGTCCCGCACTACAGGATAACAATTAATATGTCCGGAGAAGACAACACGTGCTGTGGTCATTGCACTATGTACCTGGTGGTCCATTCGAGGGGAAGAGGATAGGCACACATCTGCATACCTATTGTGTTGATGTCTATAGACCTCTGTATATTTCAAAAGGTTCCAACTGGTCATTTTCCTCCTTATACTATATTAGCAACGCATTGCAATTTCACCCGAGTGTACCCGGTAAAGTAGTATAAAGACTTCCTTGATTAAGGGCCTATTCAATTGTAAATGGTTTTATCAAATTGAGACACTAGTTTCCGAGAAGAACACAGCCTCCAACGACCAGACAAACATTTCAGCTATAGTATAAGTATTAGCAGCGTTTCACGGTTTCACCCGCCGAATCCTATCCGGTAGCCTATTGCAATTTTGATTTTAATAGCTTAAATCATCATGTCCGTAATATTTTTATTGCGTGCAATGAAGAAATATTGAATATTATTATTATTACTATATATAAATTTAGACAAAAAAAATATAGAAACATGTTCCAATTAGTGGCTCAAGTTGAGCATAATATTCCTTTTGTGTGGATGAGAGGAGATATAAAAGAGATACGGTTGTCACCGCAAATGAGTGCTCGGTTAGCACGCGTACACATTCGTTACGCCATGATACTCATAGGGTCAAAACCCTTCACATGCTAGCTGTATAGATATGATTACCATCTCCGCAATTAAAACTGTTAGTGTGTAACTAGTTTATTTAATTTCATAGACGGACACAAAAAATGACCGGGGGATATGCAAATCATTTATCCTCTTTCCACTATCATCTCTTTGGAAACATTGAGAACATGATGGAAAATAAAGTACCTTCACGCCTATTATCCCCGAAGAGGCAGACAGAGGTGTGCTAGTACATTCATAACTCGTAGTTCCAGTGGATATACTAGATATAATAGAAAATAAATATGTAAAATACTGCTACCGGCCATGTTTACTGAAACACGAATCACACCGCGATTATGTAAAAATCGCCGTTTGGTTCGAACCTCTCTAAGTCGAAGTTGAATGACGTCTCAAAAGAGTAATTATAAAATTGTTTTAAGAAAATGCAATACAATTTTTCATTAAAAACACAGTAGATATAATGTTATTTTGTGAAATAGGAGTAGTTGTAATAGATGCTCTATTATATAACATTATAAAATAGGATTTACAACATCTGCCGCCTTGCTATATACCATCGTTAGATAAACTATATAGTAAAGGTGTTCTGTTCTTATAGCAGACATTACCACAAGGAGCGAAGCCTACCTTATCTAGAGGTACATAATCTAGAGTTCGATGTTACAAATAGGGTTGTGTAGTGCCATAACTAAATACTGGCACGCGTTGCCACATGTGCCACTGTGATTAAGAGGACTCGTAATATGAGAGGGTATACAACAGAAGTAATGCATCGGAAAGTGACTAATTTACATTTAGTATGGATACAATTCTATGGGTTGCAATCATACGAGTGTCATGAATGCTTTAGTATGTGCTGTTATTATTTTACGTGAAAACATACGAATGGATTTGTATAAAATTTGGCTCAGATATAAATTACAATCTGATTTATTTCGATTACTCATCCGCGTACAAAGAAAAGCAAGAAAGAGAAGACAACATTGATCATAAATAAGAGACATACATTGTACATGACACGATGAATATTATTGTACAAAATGAAGAAATGCTACGTACGCGTTGAGTCTATATCAAATATTGATGTATTAAATGTATGCGAATGCTACTCATTACAATTAAACTGCTTGTTCGGATATTATCGCGGTTTATTTAGTTATATAATTGGCTTCAGATGTTAAAAGTACCCAAAGGTATAACATATTTGATTTCCTTCAAAGTTGCTAGGGGTGATATGGAAAATTTCTTTAGAAAATAGAAACAGCACCACATTTAAATGCACCGCTAAGCGCACTAACTCGCTCTTTGTGACAACGTTCAACTTTTAATTGCCTCCTCAGTCTTTGAGTTTACGCTCTGCTCACCGCTCAAGTCTTTGTACCGCTAATTATCTCATCGTATTTACGAACAGTTTAACGTTTTCTCTCAGATCTTTGATCATTTAGATTGTCAATGTGGAAAATTGTAAAATGAACAATAAACTGTACATACGTCCTATAGACACTGGGAACTGGACAGAATTATTGTATATCACTTTAAACGTACAACTGATGGAAAGAAAACAGGCCAAGTGCGAGACGGGCACATCGAGGGTTCAGTGCCATCGGGAGGTATCTCCCGATACTCGTACGACTATTGTGTCCGTTTAAAGATCCGTCTTTCCGTCTCTCTGCCTGTACGTACGTCAAGACTTTTTTCCCGTTTCCGGGTTGGAAGGATCAAGCTGAAATTTACGTCACATTCGAGTCTACTATATAACAAATTATACTTCTAAGTCAATGTAACTAAAAGATATAGCAATTTATATACATATTTTATATGGTATCGCCTGACAATTTAAAACTATTGGTTATTTGCAGCACAGACGAACAGACAGATCGTCAGACAATAAAGCAAAGGATCATTTATATGTTCGTTTGCTAGTCTGTTACTGAGTCGTGCCACTTTTATTTTTATAGCATAGGGGGACAAACGAGTAATCGGAGCCTTTCTACGACTACCGACGCCCATGATCATCAGCATAATGCCTATGCCGATGCGTTGCCCTTCTATTCACGCCTCACCCCTAATGGGCCACTAGGAACTAATAGGAATAAGTGTTCCGTTTTTTTTTCTTTTTAAGGTACGGAACCCTAAAAACGACGTAGAACAGGGGTTGGACCCCCTGTTCAATGTCAGAGTGGCGATCAGTATGACAGGGGTTTTTGGACCCCCCGAAAGGAAGAAAAACGAAGGAGGAACGGACTGGAACTTACTTTTACTTTTTAATATACGTTTGCTGTAAAGTAAAACAGCAGTTAAATACAAGACAGACAAAGTTAAATTGAAAAAAAAATCTGATAAAATATGCCTATTTCTGTATAATAATTTAATTATTTTACTTTATATTAATAAATGTGCAGGCAGACTGTCATCAGGCTTAAGGTATCTAGGTACTACGTGGTGAGAAATTGCATGCCCATTGCTCATCAACATTACCGCTTACCCACCTCAACCCATGCTCCTAACTTTTCGGTATACGGAGCGAAACACAAGAGGCTCAAGTGGGTTTGCCCACCGGCTCTATTCCCCAACGTGCAATTATGCACCCCCTACACATTACTTAAGTGCACTCTCGTTAATCCACTCTCCCCTTTCTGGGGCCAGGCATCACAGAGACAGAAGATGTCATCGGCCTCGTCGGTCCTAGCCACATACACGAAGCTACGTCGTTACCCATCTTTACTCTGCGCGTGCCACGAATGCAAATGACCTCATTGGCTAAAGTTGTTCCGTTACTTCGGCCCAATAAGATACCATCCAACATAACATATCGCAACCCCGTTGTGTAATTGTACAAGTCACATTCCCACAGAACATCGTCTCTGATCTCAACATCATTACCACAAGGACAGGCTGATAATTTAAATAATGCCAATCTGTGCGGTCGACCTCTAAAGCACCCGTGCCCTGTTAGTGTCTTTAAAATAACGTACTCCGGCTCCGCCCAATGATATGGCGGACGTCATGCCAGATGTGACTAAGGAGTACAACTTCCTTCGGCACACACGGCCCAGCGTGACTACCAACTGGACTTGGCAACGTCCGCGATAGCGCTTTGCTTTTCCTTGCGTTCCCTGCCCTTGAGATTCCTCCTGTACGCTCACTGCTCGACTAACCTCTAGGTCGGCAGGCAGAACGGCGGCTGGTACAGTTGGAGCCACGCTGCCACATTCATCATCATCACCACCACGACAACATCCACTGGTCGCGAGCCACTTTTATCCAGCGGCTTCGCCACCATGTCCAAATCGGCAGCCTACCGGGTAGGTGGGTCCAAGTCTCGGTTCCATTTGTCATCATTGGTCGAAGATGTTCGACTTTCAAGACACTGACAGCTATGCTGTCGCGTTTTCGGTGGTCTATGACTTCTCGATGTTCTATGGAGTACCAGGCGGCAGGAGTACAACACGTTTGCAAAAAAATATACGAATGTATCTGAGCGTCAAAAGTCATTATCAACTCCGACTTTTCGTCTTTTAATTCTTACTCTACCTCTATCACAAAAAAGTCTACATATAACGATCAATGCAAACTTACAACGTACAGTGACCAGTCGGTCACGGGTGATTCTCGGTATGTCTTGAAATTCAAAGATTACCCTACAAACAAAGTTTGTAAAACTCTTTGTAAAACTAGTATAGTTAGTAAATTTGATTATAATTATCTATTATTGTTATTATATTTATAATCTTGCACCATTTTCGATATTGTATTCATTCGCGATATTGTAATATAGTAGAAGTATTCTCCAACCAGGAAGTGGTTGGCATAGTGTAGGTATACCTAGAGATACGGGAGTCGGTGGGGCGTGACGTCATTAATCAGGTTGGCGCGGTGACGTCATCAGAGCGAGATAACGGGAGGGAGAAGCTATTTACATAGATACCACCCCATTCATATAAATTACAGCGTGCCGAGATATCTTTGTCGCATTGTCGTTTTCTGATCATCTAGAATATAATACGAATTTGACTTTGGAAGGTTGCAAAATACGAAAAAGATTTTATATTATAAGTTTTTATAGTTTCATTTCTTCAACGCTAGCGATGTGCCCCGTCTTCGGCTGTAAATATCGGGGGCATACTATACCCTGTCAGAAAATCGCTCTATCCTTGAAAACCGCATGGAAATCAATTCGATTTGAGAAAATCGGTCCCACACAGATAGACATCTTTTAAGAAGTTTGTTTTATATGTAAGAATATATTTTTAATATTTTAAGAGGCAAGGTTCCACGCGAAATGGGGCAGTAAATAAAACATAGAGGCGGCGTTGTATCTGTCAAAACACGTAAACAGTAAAACTTAAATAATGACACTGACAGCGAATTACATGTACACCTAGTGGCTCGTTCCACAAAAATTTCCCGTTTAAGTCACTAGTTGGCGTTGCGTTCTATTGAGTTGGTAATAGATAAGCAATGACTGCGTTGTACGACGAACGCGAAATCATTAGTGTAACTCTACGATCGCCAAGCTATTTGGCTATTACAAGTTTCTTATCTTCAAAGAAAAAAACGGTGACCTTATAGAATCACTTTTAGGCCGTCCGTCTGAATATCTGACATATGTTAAGGAAACCTAAAGAATACCACCCGGTGACGGTTCGCATGCAGCGAGCATTCTGCATGAAACAATGCTGATAGATGGGAAAAATTTAAACCTTGGTAATTAATAGTTAGGGCCACAAAAAGCCGTCAAAATCTTATACTTATTTGTTGTAAATTCATGGTGGTTGAGTACACTTATCAGGGCACACTCAGCGGATTGAGCAATGAAAGTGGAAGTGGGCAGGCCAGTGAGACCGAAAACCGGAAGGAGTAACACCGGAAGGCAGCCAGCGTGATGTGCGGATGACCTTGACGGAGTGACCAAATTTGATCACCACTGCACAATACCCCCAAAGGTGGAGAGATTTGTATAGGACCATTATTATTTGTATAGGACCATTATTATTTGTATAGGACCATTATTATTTGTATAGGACCATTATTATTTGTATAGGACCATTATTATTTCACGGCAATTTGAATTCTCATGGAAGCTGAAGCCGTCAATCCATAGTCGTTTCGTGAAGTTTGTGAATAGCCAGTGGCACATTAGGGAAGGGTCGAAGATGGGCAACGCAACTGCCTATGCATATAGGTGAACGGGTGTCAATAGTCATCAAGAAGTTGAGCGAGTGGGGTCATCTCATGCCCCCGCAAGGGGACAGAGGGAGCTGTATCAGGACTGTGGTCCTCCTCCGGCTTCACCGGGGTCTCACTCCATCAATATGGAGCGGTCGTTGGGGAGACCTGTGCAGGTCTCGTTAAGGGGGCGGTTGCCAGTGGGGCCTGTGCGCTCATCCTCACAGCGGGGGTCCTGGGCGGTCTGCCCCCACGGGTGAGATCGTCGGTAATCCCGGCGAAGGCCCAGCGAGGGGCAGCCAGCGACCAAGGAAGGAATGGCGGTGATTAGGCGCGCGCGTGAGCCCCACTTTTTAACAGGCTTTCTAAAAAGAAGGGAAAAAGGGGGAAGGAAGCTATTCCCGTACCGACTGCTTGTGCCATAAATAGTCCTTTAGTCGACTAAATGAGGATCACCTCATTTAGTAGTTGCGCCGTCTCTCCATTATCCCATATGGGGTTAGCACGACCAGGGTACGTCAGACTTCCTGGTCACGTGGCTATGCTATCATGCTTCGTTCAGTTTGTAAACAACCGTATCCTCTTGAGAGCATAACCTCTCTGAAATGTGCTTGAAATATGTTAGGTTTCTGCAGATGGGGCCGGCACGACCGGGGGACCTTTCGATCTAATGATACCGGCGCAAAGTGACGCGTATTGGGGCGGGGGCATGTGAATAGACCGTGGTCCATAGAGGAGAGGTGTTAACGTAGGCAGTGCCTAACTATTGCTTGGATGTTTGTGTGTCGTTTATTATCATAAGGCTCCTCGTTTGTATGATGTCTGTTGTCGTTAGTCACCAAATCCGATTGCTCCTTTATCTCAACAACAATACACTTTCACACCAGTTCCCTAATGTCTAATGTCCTTTGCCTTGCTGTAGAAGTGGCATGCACTGGGAGTAGTATAGATCTGACCCGGAAGCCCGGGTGATGCTGAGTTCAGCATCTTATTGAATAAACACGTGGTTGCGTCTCATGAATTAGAGCGGAGCGAGCGTCGAGCATGAATCGTTGTTTCCTTTTTAAATGCCTCCTCGTAGAGGGCACGTGAGTGCTGTTATTACGTAGTAAACTATCTGGATACTTCGATAGCCTTCATACATCTATTGTATGAGATATGATGCCTTGCAGCCGTATTGGGTTGGCACGACAAGACGGCAAGGTAACAAGTACTTAGTAAGATGTAGTGCGCGGCTACGTTTTTTTACTTATCACACCAGTTTAAGCCACACATGCAGTGGAATTGGGCCGGTATTACTGGGGAGATGCCTTTCGCTGACATGATAAGTAAAGTGGCAGCTATGATATCGAGTTTCATATGGTTTGTGAGAGGAGAAATAGAGGGCAACGCATCTGCGTGACGACTATGGGTTTGATGTCTATGGGTATCGGTAGTCACGAAAAGGCTCCGACTCCTCGTTTATACGTTTAAGGATCAATATACACTTTTTAACGAAACCAACACACCAGTGGTTAAGTGGTAGTCCACTTTACAACTGATATGCTGATCGTTTGAACTATGGCGGTTGTTACAACTACAAAGTCTATTACGGCACTTCCGGCGAGGTACCTCTCGCTCACGTGATACAATCGTAAACTTTACGCTGGTAGCGATCTTTAGTATCGTGATTCGTGCAGTTTTTGACTAGCCGGTTGCCTATTGCTCGTTTCCCCATCCATACAAAAAAAAAATCAAAAACATAAAGTGACTACTACCTCATTGAGCTCTTTAAAGTAGGCAGTCGAAAAGCAACTGCAATGAAAGGGCTTTGGAGCTGTTGTGTCAATATGATCATAAAAAGGGGCCACGTTTGAAATAACCACGCGTTAGGAGGAAATTACAGGTGTAAACGACTGCAGTTGACTCCATAAAATCGAACATGATTGAAGTATAAGTCGCACGAGAGACCGCTTATACCATATTTTTAGCGCGGTAATGCGCTGGTTTATTGCTCGATTGCTTGGTATCAATTATATTTTGTCAAAATACCAGACGCCTTCTAGACTATACTCTTACTGCACTGTATATGTGCAGTATTCGATTTTATTTTATATTTTCATGTTTTTTCAGACATAAACTTATTTTTTTACAATAAAATTGCTTTTACAGGTATTGTCGAGATTTATTTAATTGTTTTACCAGTCCGACGTTTCAGAAGCTTTACAGCAACCATGCCAGACTGGGTTCCTCCCTTGAGACACAGTGCTATACATAATCAAAGCAAAAACTAAACATAACACCTCAAGTCAGCACGATATAATAAGTAGTGTTTGTTTTAATATGGACAAAAAAATAATTATAATTCTTCAGGTACTTTTAATAATTTATGACAACAGGACATCTGTCACCTCGGTCCACCTGTGATCATGGTTGTTGTAAAGCTTCTGAAACGTCGGGCTAATTAAATAAATCGCGATAAAATCAGTATTGTAATGAGCAACATTCGCGTAACCTTAAGACATCAATGTCTTAACTTATTTAATCTTCACATTTTTCAAAATACCGCGCGCCATCTAGACTAAACTCTAGAGATTGTATATGTGTAGTATACGTTATATATATATATATAAAATTTCAGACCTGAACTTGTACTGTGGAATCGAAGAGAAACACAATAAATTGGATTGTTATGAGTGCTCGTACGAGCCTAGGTTTGGGGGTCGAATAGGAGTTGGACCCTCCCCCCTCTCCCACAGAAGGCTATTCGATTGTCTCACCCATACCCCGAGGAGTGGGCGAGAGAGTAGATGAATGACACTAACCTGCACATTTTGTGGCACGGAGAGTTTCCGAGAGGGTCGATGAAGTCGTATAGCCCTTAGATATGGCACCCGATAATTTTTCAGTGCCTAAAAAGACGATTTAAAATGAAAAAAATATATTCAAACGTCGATTATGTTTCAGAAATTGAGTAAAATGTGTAAATGTTATGTTGTATTCTGATTTCACGTTTGAAATAGCCATCTATTGTTATTGGAATCGGTTAAACAGACTCATGCATTGCAACTGAAAGAGTACGGCATCCGGGAACATACCAACATTGTTCTCAAATTATACTAACAACTTGATTAGTATGTTTTGAAAACTAAGAGCACCTCCTGGGGACACCCGCGTAGCTCACGCGCATTTCTCGTTTGATCGTAGCGTGTTGATGTATATACTACGAGCACTAAAAGATTTTCGCGAACCGGACCAGTAATTCCTAAGATTAAACTTCTGTAATCTAGCGTTGGTTACACTTTTCATGTTGGTCAAAACTTTTTAGAAAATGTTATATAGCCTGTGTTCATCACTTATAATGTAGGATTCTAAGATTAATTTTATAAATCTCTGCTACTATGCATCGTTCATAATCTAGCCCAGACCCGAGAGGAACTGGTGAAAACCAATCCAGCTGGACTTCATTATAAGAATAAGTAAAGAAGCATTATAAAAAATAAAGAAATGCAATAAAAACATAATCCATCTACTCTTGAAACCCACTTATGCTTAATTAAATATAAAATTAATATGTATAATTGAAACATTTATTTTTAAATTTTACTCTGTTACATCTGTTGAAAATGAAGTTGATTTATGACAATTGAATTTCTATCCCAACTCTCCCACGCCTAAAAAGTTATACTTCATACTGGAATAACTCGATGCAATATGTTTTTCGACTATTTATTTATTGTATAAATATGCTGAGGCACTTTATGGGTCGAGCGGAACGCATAAATCTCTCGGAAGGGGGGACCGGCGCATCATTACTGGTGTTACTTTCGCACAATTAAGTGTGCATTGTCCCAATCACGGTTCCCATGAAATGGCTGACACAACAATCGCATTGCGCACGCGCCGCTCCTATGCGCGCCATCTAGCGTCACGAGATGCAACTAAAAACGATGTCACTCCATCTCACCCCATTATCATCACCGATTTATAATTCACGGCCGAGTGGCTATTGATTGTGCAATAATTGTTTGTTTGTAGGGATAATCCACGGGTGGAACTGTGAGAGTTTTTGTGGATTGGTTTATTGGCTTAGCGGTGTCTACTTACGAGTGCGCTTGTTCAACTTTTGTGCGGCCCTTAATATTGTTGACATCTTTTCTAATTGTGGCCACTTGACTTTCATTTAAATAAATAAATCAAATTAAATGTTATTTTTATTTATTTATTATAATAAATAATATCAGTCAAATTAAATGTTAAATTAAGTGCTTTACGGTGATTGTTTGGAGCATAGGTTTTGACTTTTGAAGCATGCAGGTACAGGTGATTCGAAAATGCTCCTAGACATCCAAATCAGAGCCTTCTGACGACTGTCAATGCTCATGGATTTCCGCACTATTGTCATACAGATGCGTTGTCCTCCTCTCATCCTCACATAAAATAGTCTACTGTTATGTTTTTGTCTACTAGCGTTATCGTCATCATCATCATTATCAGCCCTCATCGGTCACTGCTGGGCATAGATTATGTCTACTAGTATATGTGTTCTTTATTATTTTATATATATTATATGTGACGCGTCGCTGGGGCTAACTTAATAGTATTTAATTTTTATTAACCAAAGTAAAATATCTTAAGTTGGACAACGTTGGGTACAAATATCTTTTCGGAATTTTATTTACATCCAGTAGTCGGAGCTCGGACACGAACATCGTGACACAGAGGTTTTATTATATGGTTACAATTTAACAGCCACAATGTCACTGTATATATTACATGTACTGTGACATTGTCCTACAAATAGCGTGGTAAGTCATGCTCTTCTTTGCTGACACGGGGAAACGCATTTACGCGCCTTCGTCGTCCCTGGCCGGGGTCCAGTGGTGTGTGGGGCTTGTGGCACATGACAGTGCCGAATACCCACAAAAACCACCGCGAGTGCCATCAACCTCGACAAGGGCGGCAGCCACGGAACAACAATCATCAGGGCACCTCGACGGCTAGTCAGCCCCCTAAGGGAACACCTTCACCTCTACAGATGGGGTTGCCCAGCACTAAAGGACAACCCCACCGACACTGGGACAATGCAATGGGGTAATTTTCCCATCCTTATAAGAGGTGTACCGAGAGTGATTCCTTCCCCTGATCTTTAAGCCCCCTCTTCTTATAAGAGAGGTCCAAAGATGCCTCTCGGTTCAATTGGCTTCGCCTGAGTTCACCCCAGGCTACTAAGCCCCACCACCACGACAAGGTTTGAACCATGGGGGGGGGGGGAGTGGTAAGTCATCCTACGCTCAAACCGACGTTCATACCGCAATATCCCTGTTTTGTGTGAGTTGAGAATTTTTATTCAGTACAGTTGTTTGGTCTCATCCAAACAACACTAACCACGAAACTACAATTTAACAATGTTACAACAATATCCAAGATCAACATAAATCCATCGAATAAAAATATGTCAAGAATACTATTTATAATATGGGATCCGGAAATTAGGTAGTAGCTGTACAGGTCTATGGAGTACTACACAGTTTTGTGTAACTATTTTTTACAACACAAAAAAAGCAACAAGATTGAATTGATTCCGAGTAATATACCCTTAACTATCCAAATGCCGAGCCCCAACAACTAATGAATATAAATTACGAAACAACAACCCGGCCCGAGCCCTTTTACGCAATAAACCTTTAAAAATCAATATACGTATCAGAGCAGTTGCAATTTGATTTATTGATATATATTTTATCGCGATACGATCTAAAGTACGCCACCATAATTGATGACGATTGTACCGAACTGAGATATATTAAGCGTTAAGTATATGTTGATATATTATAAGTAGATACTGTGTGTACGTTGGATACCCTAGTATATCGCTGAATAAAATGTAGGGCTCGAATGATCCATTACATTGGCACGACCAGTACCTCTCGCTCACACGATAACACCTCAAAAGTGTCGTGTTTCGAGCGGTTTGTGAGTAGCCAGTGGTCCACTAGCCTAGTATATCGCTGAATAAAATGTAGGGCTCGAATGATCCATTACATTGGCACGACCAGTACCTCTCGCTCACACGATAACACCTCAAAAGTGTCGTGTTTCGAGCGGTTTGTGAGTAGCCAGTGGTCCACTGGAAGGATGGGAATGAGGGAGTATGTATGGGATAAAGAATATCTTTTACTTGTTATACCTAACACCTGTGGACTTACTATGATAAGTATGCAATGTATGCCTAGTCCTATGGTAAATACCTTAATGACTTCGGTTACTAGTAGTTATGTTTCCTAAATAAATTTATAAAATAGTTTTAATTCAAGTGTCCAATTTAAATAAATTAAATTCTTAGGTAGAAAAAAATAAGGGTTGACTATCTATACTTATCATAAATCCACCCGTGTATAGAACGTTTCCCGAGGAAACTTTTAGTGTTCAACTTGTTAAAATAACAATTATTTGAATATAAAAGAAAATAATGTACAAGTAGTGATGTTTTTGATATTCATTATAACAAGTTCATGATGTAAGTAGTACTAGAGAGAGAGAAGTTTTAGTTTTTAAGCTTAGAATAACATTATTTCCATTTCGGTGGTTAATTTTATTTTCGATTTCTCTATTTTTATTGTTCCGTAATGTTTATTACTCTAAGTAAAGTTCTTCAACAATCTACATTTATCTTGTATGAAATATTTCCTATATTATTCGTCTAATTATATTATTGTACCAACGCATTCGAACATGCAAGGTGAGGGCGTAACATAATCATTTTCATGTTAACAACTCTTTAGCTGAACCCTGGGGGGCTTATAACATGCAGCTTAATGACTATGAGATTAGGGCCGACCCTCGAAGTGGATTTTTGCACTTATTTGAATATTATGCAAATTTTTCTTGTTTCACTATAAGTTTGTTATTCTTGGGTCGTTCAGAATTTGTAACGGGTTATACAAAGGAGTACATGATATTTTTAGTTTACCAGTTCCGTGTCTTCTAGAGTAGAGCGTGTACGGTATGTATATATATATATATATATATATATATATATATATATATATATACTTGCCAACGGTTTAGAACTCGTCCAGGTCTTGGATGTTTGTCTATGTATCAACCAGTTGAACTGGCCACGCCTTACTGTGGCTGTTATGATCGAAATAAAATGTAGTCTATATTTTATGTTGGACCAATTTACACACGTATACCGAAATGTATGGCGCACGAGTTAATATTTTTTTGTACATAATTCTTTAATAACTATATATTCTTTCATAGAAGTCATAAAAAAAAATTAAAATTAAAAAAAAAATTATGTCCGTTCTATGTTATACTATGAGTCAAAATATTTACAGTCGTTTCAATGTTGCATAAATTCCAGTTGGTATGTTAAAATTATATCTCCAGCAGTCAACCCATCGCTAGACAGAATATTTTACATAGCCGTAAGGATCTTAACACGCAAACGTGTACACAGATATTAAATTATAATATAGCATTACGTTTTCAATACTAGCACAGATAATTACATAGTTTTACATGAATTGTAGAATTACACCGGTAATGTAACACAATTGGTTATTTCCGTCGACGCTACGTTGTTTCTATACAGCACTGAGCCGTTGAGGAGATATTTTACAACGTAAAATCATAATCATCATGAAACTGAACGGTAAAGGACATGCATACCAAAATATAGTGTTCTATGAGTGAAACTTAAACACGGGTTGAATGTACTCCAATAAAAACAGAAAAAAATAACGTGTTTCCAGTTAGTGTTTTAAGATTCGCTGGTCTTGTTTCGCCTGACTCTTAGCGTGCTAATGACAAGACCCAGGTGTCGCGGGATACGTTCAGAAATATGTGAGTGACTAGTAGCGCTTGTGTTCAACCGCGTAACATGGAGTTTCGGCGTTCAATAACCAGGGTCAAATGGTTACCTTAACAAATTATACACTAAAACCTTCCTAGGGAACCACTAAAGCCGTTCCGCAGATTTTGAGAAAATCGATCACATACAGACAGACAGCTTTTGGAGGCTCAGTTTTGTAATACGTATTATTTCAGATGTCGACTACCTCGTGGTGTAGTAGGCGTATTCAGCCGGAGATCGGAAGTTGCGAGAGGCTACATTCATTCATTCATTTCTCCTTCAATTTATAATAATAGTCAGTGTTACACTCATTAAGCCGGTAGTACAGTTTTGATTTCTCTTAGCTTGTACCGGACTAACATCCCATCGGAAAGTGAGAATGTAGCAACAGTGCACTTGTGTCGGCGTTGTTATTTTATACAGTATGATGAGTCCCGCGCAGTTTACTAGACATCGAAGTATCCACCGTAGCCGCGATACGACCACGAGAAATTACATTATTTATTTATTACTACTTTATTAATTTATTTTATAATAACAACAAAAGTATCATAGAGGTACTTCAATTAAAATTTAGAGATTTGTAGGGCAACACTCGCTAATCGGTGAAAAATTAGTAGGCCTAAGTAATACAGTTTGTCTATGTCATTACTCACATAAATATGTGTATATTTAAAACGTAATAATTAGGAACTTATAGCACCTCTGAGCTCCGGTCTCGGTCATCAGAAGCATTAACTTGTGTCGCTGCAAAATTTCGCCCTCAGCCGTCGCCCTCGTTAAAATCTGGGGAACAGTCTAACGCCCCCCGGGTAACTTTGAAAATAATGAAGTCCTCGGAGATAATAAAATTTTATTTTCCCAACTAGTGTTTAAAAGGCGATGATCCAGCGTAGCAGGCGTGGCGTTGCCATGGAGACAGAGGGTAAAATCCCGCACGCCCCCGCGTCTCTCCCTTGGAAAAGATTGTTATCACTGGAAGAAACACCCCTTACCTATACCTACACAGCCTCCCTAGTGTTAATCTGAAAGAGTTGAACTACCGCTTCTCGCAAAATCGACTCTATTGTTTGCATGTATGTTACAAATTTCAATTGGCATCTACCAGCTACAGGATCGATTATTTTCATATTGTGATGCGACACTCATTTTTATGTTATGGATCTTAAAACGGAATGTGTCCTGTAAAGTGTTTAGAATGCTTTCGTGTAGACTTGCGTGGAGTGAGAAATAAATACACTTTATATCATAAATCAAATGAGTTTCTCGTGTCTCTATGTTAAAACGGGAAAAATACCTAAATTAAATTTGATCTTACTCGTGGCCACCAATTGTCAGTAAGTATTCATTACTTTGTACGAAATAATAAGGAAATATAAGATTAAAAACTGGTTGTCAGTAATTCGGTTTACGGACGCTATAATTTTACATTATAACGGTTATACACATGGCTAAACAAATATAGAGTTGATCTGTGAACGCTTTGCCTGAAGGAGTGAAAGAAACAAGTCGTTACGCTCACTCACTCGTAGGACTTGGAATGTAACTCTGACGTCATACTTTTTTTTTCGAGCATAAATCTAGCGTTATCGATTTAAGCTATAATCTTTCTACAAGATTTGAGTGGCAAATACTTCCACCTCTATTTGTTATTATAAAATAAGTAACCTATCATTGCCTTTATATTATTTTTAGTTCATTTAATTACATAAAACTAAACCATGCTATTGTGATGATAAAAAACATATTTTATTTATTTTTAATTAATGACTCGTCTTGTTTAACTTCGACTATAAAATTGACAAGTGTTTTACAGTTCCATTGTTGTATTATTAGGAGTACCAATTTTATCAACGAAATTCAATACTTACCGAGTACTTTGTTCTTGTCTATTGAAATCATGGAGTCATCAGTGCGGGCGTTTCTGCTGAATCCAAGAGCTGTGCTAGCCGCGTCTTGACCCAATTGTCCACCGTAGAAATCACCGAATGCTGTTGCCGTGCCAAGTAACCCTGATCTATCTTGAAGAGCTGCCTTTGCTTTCTCTACACTCTGTTTCAACTGCTCGAACGTTGACTGGTGCAGACGGTATGGAGGCCATTCTGTGGTCGGCCAGGGATCTTCCTTCAAAGCGCTCCTTTTCAGTTCTAACGCTCCGGCATAGGAGCAACTACTCTCGTACATCGCAGCTCTCACACCGGCACGCAGTGCTTTAGCACACTTTAGACCACGGATGTTAACCCTGGACACAAAATAAACACATGCTAATTTATCATATCATTTAATGTCATTGATTTTCAAAAATAACAAGATACACAGCACAAATTATACACTTTGTAAAAACAGCTCAAAGTATGTAAGGTTGACTTAAAAAGAAAACAAGTTTTATTTTTCTTTGAAATGTTATCTGACTTGTGAAACGAGTTAAGGTCATGAATGTATATTTTAAGTGGTAGTACCACGCTGCATTGCAGCGAGATTGTGCCGACACGACCGGGGTGGTACCTCTCACACACTTGATACCGCCGTAAAGTCACACCTACGGTATCGTGTTTCGTGTGGTTTGTGAGTAGCCGATGGCCCTTTGGCGAGAGGTGAAAAGGAGGGCAACGCGTCGGCATAGTAACTTTCGGCGTCGGTAGTCGTAGGAAGACTCCGATTGCTCGTTTGTCCCCCTATACTATAAAAAATGTAAGGTTGAATTTGCAAAAACATATGGTCATTACAATCATGGACTCTTTGTAGTGACGGTTCAGTATGAAATCGGATATCTTGTATTTTTGTAAATCAATGTTAAAGGTTGACGCATGTGACAAGAAAACAAAGAGGTATTTAACTGGCATAGTGCCGACCAATCTTAGCTGACAACTATGCTTCTAGCTGGAGGGGGGGGGCGGGCTAGGCCTTCTATTGTCGCGTCAAGACCACTTATTTAGACAATAGGATAATAACGTGTGCTGACGTATCCAGGGCTCATCCTTTCGTAGGGTATAACTGGACACCTTGCCGCCGACTACTGAGACGGACGGAACCTGTGGTTTTAGTCTGCTCGAGTCCGACACAACAACTTCGGCAATAGCCCTGCTGGGAATGCTGTTGCGTATTTGGATGTTTGATTTACTTACGGCGGTTTGATGAAAGATGGCATTTGCCATTTATATCATGACTGTCTACGCAAAAAGTTTGACGGCTTTTAATGTTCACTGTAAATAGAGATTTGACCGAGACCGTGCTGTTATGTGTCCTGGGTTCAATCCCCAGATTGGGCAACTATTATTAACATGTTTTTCAGATTATTCTGGGCATACATTGCCCGTGATTGGAATGTGCCCGAAGTGGCCATAGGCTTGCCACCTATTGCATCATGGGCCTCACTACCTTGGCTAATCGTGGGTGTTCTAGTATATCTTCTAGACTTACGAGTCGTGGTAGTAGCACACCTCTGCCTACCTCTTTGGGGATAATGGGCGTGAAGGTACCGTGCTGGTCCTAAAGTTCTGAAGCTCCTTAGTCTTCGAGAACTTAAGCTCGCTAGGTAACAACATTATGACATTTATGATTGATCTGTACATTTCATAGTTATCTAACGAGTTTTAACGTTATACTTAAAATATTTATTACAGGGTACTGGCTAAGTTTTTAGTCAATGCCTAGCTCGTCGTTTCGACCGGATTACACCAGCCGTGGTGACGAGCCGACTTGAGTCAATTTGTAATGAGTACTTTAAGTGTCGCGTTAAAACCCGTCAGAGAGACTACAAAATGGATAACAAACGCGAAAGTCGATTTTGATACGATTTTCACCCATGGATAAAGTAATTCCCGAGGTACACTGAAGCCTTCCGCATACGTTTTGTCAAGGCACCAAATATGCTATTTACAGGTGAAGCCGGGGAGGATCGCTAGGTTTTATGTTATTGTAAATTGTTATAGAAAAACAACGCAAAAAAGACAGAGAGGGAGAAGTGAAAGTGGTTTTTGATAATTGGTATTGAACTTTTTTCTTTAAAATTCAAATGAGACTTTAACCCGCGGAACTCCGCTCCTGTTGGTCGTAGAGTTATTGTGTTTAGTCATTCTCGATAAATGGACTAAATAACCGTTAAAGATTTTTCAAACTGGCACAAAGTTTCCTGAGAATATTCCCTTTTTAAAAAAACGTCTTCGATTTATACTAGTAACATAGACATTTTAACTGCGTAAGTTTCGTTTTAAACGTCTTTTGCCACCTTTTAAACGTAAGTTTTAACTGTATTAAATATATTAGTACTAAAACCATTTTACGAATAGGTACATCTCTCGAATAGAGTTTTTTTCTTTAATTTTAGATATCATTTTCGAACTAGGCCCGTCGTATACTATATAATTAGAAATATTCAGTATTGTACAAAGATTTCGTACACAAACGGTAGTTAATAGTTGTGTCTTTTTTTTTTCGTAGTGACCTAATACTGGTTGGCGGCGCTAGTCCAGCCTCTACAGTTCGACTGACTACGAAGACTTTTTTGTCTTCGGGTTCAGGGAGACGATAGGGGGACAGACCTCCCCCTCTTTTCCCGCAGATGAGAAGAGATGTACCGGGTTGATTGTGGGCGTACCCTATAGTAATTATTTTTGGGACCTAAAAGGGGGAAGCGGTGCTCCTCTCCACTCTAGTGGGACGGCGCGCGCACGATGTCGTTTGAGTTGCGGTGTCGTGGATAAGGATAATTGAGCTCGTTTAATGTTCGGCTTATCCGA